>SRSE01000462.1:0-17936 GCA_005024645.1 Planiliza haematocheilus | reverse complement strand
TTAACGAGCCACACCTTCGTCCTCCTGACAGATGAAGAGCAGCTCAGTGCCTCAGTGCCAGACCATCTGAGCTCTGATTGGTCGTCCATCGTAACGACTTGAATCAGATGATTTGATTGGACGGATGCGTCAGCGTGAAGTGATGGACTCACCGTCTCCAGCTACCTCCTTGATGTGGGCAGCGTCTGTCTTGAAGGAGGCGGAGCTTTTAGTAGAGGACAGACGATTCTGATGATGATGATGATGAAGTCTGTTACAGGAGGATGACTGTGATGAAGGAGGAGGAGGAGGAGGAGGAGGAGGAGGAGGAGGAGACGCTGACAAGCCGTCAACACCTGAAGACAACAAGACAACAAATGTTTGGTGTTTAGCATCAACTGTTAGCATCTGGAGGCTAACAGTTATCATGCTAACATGTAGTTAGCTTAATGCTAGGGTTGATGTAAAGTCATGAATGAATGTTCTCCTCAAAGAAACCCATCCCTGACTCCAGGTGGCGCCGTTCAGAGGGTTAATGATAAGAAACTCACCTGTCCACGACGCAGAGGAGGAGCTGGAGAGGAGGAGTCGAGAGGTGGAGGAGGAGCTGTCCGTCAAAGAGTCATCACTGCTGTCAGTGTCCATCTTGTGAGACATGGGGGGAGGAGGGGGAGGAGGGGGAGGAGGGGGAGGAGCCACCTCTGCAGGAGGAAACAACAGCGGCCATTTTGATCAGTATCAGACTGACATCAGAACACTGATCTGGTCTCTAGAGTCCAGGTGTGAACACTGATCTGGTCTCTAGAGTCCAGGTGTGAACTAGCATCAGCTGATAAATAAATCAGATCTTATCATGCGAGTCTTTCCATCTTGTTCCTAAACCTGGATCTGGTTCTGATCCAGTGGTGGAGACCCGGTCCTTAACACCAGGTGCTCTCAGGTGAACCAGATCAGCTGACTGTCCTCAGCCTGTCAGTCTGAGCTCAGGGTCAAACATAGATTTTCTGAAACAGGAAGTGGATCCAGATGTTTGCCTGACCTCAGATCAGAATCTCTGCTCGTCATGTGTTTATAATTCACTGGTTCACATCCCTGGCCACTTCATTAGGTACACTGTATAGAAGCTGCTCAAACAGACTCCGCCCTCCTCAGTGACTATCAGTCAACACTGGCGTACCTAATGAACTGGCCACTGGTCTCACCTGTGCTTTGGTGAGGAAGCATCCCATTGGCTTTTGGCTGGCTCACGATGCATTCTGATTGGCTGGGGTCTTTGTTAGCTCCGCCCTCTGTGACGTCAGAGTGGTTACGGTGTGACATCACATCCATCCTGTTGTTTACACAGAAATAAAAGTGGTGAACAGGAAGCAGCCAGACTTTCAAACTAAAAGTCAGATTAAAGATCAAACAACTAAACAAAGTTCAAACTCTGTTTTCATTGAATAAAAAGTTTCAGACTCACTCAGTGTTTCACCTCCAGCTTCTTCTTCTCCTGCTTTCTCTGCAGCGTTCATGTGTCTCTGATAAGCTCCGCCTCCAGCGCCTCCTTTTAACCCTCAGCAGAGCCGGACCCTCCTCCTCAGGGGCCCGGTTCCGATCAGCTGATTCATGGAGTCATGACTGATCATCACTCAGTAATCGTTCATATGTGACCATCTGATCAATCAGCTGATCTCTTTTTAGTTTACTTTTAATATTTCTTTGGTCATTTATGTAGATGAGCTGCTGGGGGCGTGGCCTAAACAAGGCTTGTTTACTGTTAAATGTTTTATTCTCCAGGACGACTGGACGTCTTTAAAGGCTTTTAAAGGTTTGATTGACCTGTCAGATGTCCCACATGTCCCAGATGTCCCAGCCGTCCCAGGCGCTGATGTGCTGCAGGAGGTCTGGTCCCGTGTGTGGATGCCTCCACCTGCTGGACACCCAGAGAGGACAGACTGATGAATCACCAAAATAAAAGCCTGGAGCAGTTTCAGCTCCAGGCTGAATATTTAAATCATAGAGTGGCTGAATGAATAAATATATTCTTACATGTGGATTAATGTAGAGCAGTGTTTGTTCCATCGGGTTCATTAATGAAGGATCAGAGAATAATTCATTACCAACTAATTATTAATTAATGACTACAGACGTTATCATATCTGAGCTCACTCCCGTCCAGCAGGGGGCGACGCTTGGCTCCATCGCCTCCACATGTTTCACCATAAAAACCACAGAAGAAGAAGAAACCGCAGTGGAAACAAAGAGATTTCTGCAGATTTGAGTAAAAATGAGAAAAGAGTGAAGCGCTGCGGGTTTAACTGGAGGACTCCTCTTCTTCTTCTTCTTCTTCTTCTTCGTCGTCTTCTTTTTCTTCTTCGTGTGCGGAGGCTTCGCAGCGTCTGATGGTGAGTCTGCTGCTGATGGAGAATAACGGACCAGCACGGGCTCTAAAATGTGCAGGAAAATGAACGGAGTCTGGTTGGAGGAGCAGAGACGGAGCAGGTCAGCGGCGGTGCCTTGCTCACGGGCACTGACAGCAGCTGCTCCAGACTTTTATTTTGAAATGTCTCCTCTTTGTTTGTTTGTTTGTTTTCAGTCTGAGGCTGCAGGAGGAGGAGGGGGAGGAGGGGGAGGACCGGAGGAGGGGGGAGGAGGAGGAGGAGGAGGAGGTAAAGATGCAGGAGGACCGGTTGCCATGGAAACCCGCAACGCTCCGGTCTACTGTATCTGCAGGAAACCTGACATCAACTGTTTCATGATGTAGGAAACTTTACTGATCAATGATCTGAAGACAAACAGGAAGGACAACGCTAACCTGTCCCTCTGTCTCTGTCTCTGTGTGTCTGTCCATCAGAGGGTGTGACAGCTGCACTGAGTGGTTTCATGGAGGTTGTGTTGGCGTCTCAGAGAAAGCAGCAAAGTCCATCAGAGTCTGGTACTGTCCGTCCTGCAGAGGTCAGTGTCCACTCTAGAGACAATAGTCCACTAGAGACAGTCTTTAAACTGAGTCTGGACCCAGTGAACCTGTTTTAAAGCCACAGAGGAGTTAGCATCTGCTAGCACTGTTAGCTGTGTGTTAGCTGTGTGTTAGCTGTTAGCTTAGCTCTTGTGTCATCTGCAGACAAAGACTCGTCTCTGGAGATTAAATTCCGTCCAAAGAAGACCAAAGAGAAGGAGGACAAAGAGGCAGAGTCAGAGGACAAAACTGATGGAGATGGAAGCTCCACCCCTCAGCCCAAGATTGACAGGAGGCGGGGCTCCCAGGTACAGAGCCACCTGTAGCAGCCTTCAGTGTGTGACGGTTTATTAGCTAACGCTAGCTAACGTTTCAGATCAAGCGCTCGGCCCGGATGTGTGGAGAGTGTGACGCCTGCCTGAGGACGGAGGACTGCGCTCAGTGTGACTTCTGCAAAGACATGAAGAAGTTTGGAGGTCCCAACAAAATCAGACAGAAGTGTCGCCTCAGGCAGTGTGAGGTCCGAGCCCGGGTACGTGATCCAGCCCCTGATCTAGACCCTGATCTAGACCCTGATCCAGACCCTGAACCAGCCCCTGAACCTGCCCCTGATCTAGACCCTGATCTAGACCCTGATCCAGACCCTGAACCAGCCCCTGATCTAGACCCTGAACCTGCCCCTGATCTAGACCCTGATCCAGACCCTGATCTAGACCCTGAACCAGCCCCTGAACCAGCCCCTGATCTAGACCCTGATCTAGACCCTGAACCTGCCCCTGATCTAGACCCTGCCCCTGATCTACACCGGAAATGACGAATGACCGTATTTCTGACCGCGATCGCGGCAAATTATAATTTTAATATTTAGACATGCAACACTTCAAACATCTTAAATTTGACCATTTTGATCACGTTTTCTAGCTTTTGTGAGTTCGAGTCAACACAAATCGCTAATTTAACTAAATCAACAGTTATATCGAGCAGTAATTTAATAGTACTACGTGTAAAACAACCATTTTCATTAAATGTCATATTACTTCCATCAGGTTGATAGTCCCTCCCCTTCTGCTTCGTAGCCAAGATGCTGTTTAGGGTGAAAGTGTCCATCGCTCCACACTCAGCATCGTTTAGAGTAAACCATCCGGGTACTTGCAGTGTGAACACCCTCACGTACTCAGATTAGGTGTTTTAAGAGCAGAAGTACGTGATTTGAGACACAGCCGAATGAAGTGTTAGCTTTTAGCTGAGTGTTAGCTGTTAGCTGAGTGTTAGCTGAATGTTAGCTTTTAGCTGAGTGTTAGCTGTTAGCTGAGTGTTAGCTTTTAGCTGAGTGTTAGCTGAATGTTAGCTTTTAGCTGAGTGTTAGCTGTTAGCTGAGTATTAGCTTTTAGCTGAGTGTTAGCTGAATGTTAGCTTTTAGCTGAGTGTTAGCTGTTAGCTGAATGTTAGCTGAATGTTAGCTTTTAGCTGAGTGTTAGCTGAATGTTAGCTTTTAGCTGAGTGTTAGCTTTTAGCTGAATGTTAGCTTTTAGCTGAGTGTTAGCTTTTAGCTGAGTGTTAGCTGAATGTTAGCTTTTAGCTGAGTGTTAGCTTTTAGCTGAATGTTAGCTTTTAGCTGAGTGTTAGCTTTTAGCTGAGTGTTAGCTGAATGTTAGCTTTTAGCTGAGTGTTAGCTGAATGTTAGCTTTTAGCTGAGTGTTAGCTGAATGTTAGCTTTTAGCTGAGTGTTAGCTGAATGTTAGCTTTTAGCTGAGTGTTAGCTTTTAGCTGAGTGTTAGCTGAATGTTAGCTTTTAGCTGAGTGTTAGCTTTTAGCTGAATGTTAGCTTTTAGCTGAATGTTAGCTTTTAGCTGAATGTTAGCTGAATGTTAGCTTTTAGCTGAGTGTTAGCTTTTAGCTGAATGTTAGCTTTTAGCTGAGTGTTAGCTTTTAGCTGAGTGTTAGCTGAATGTTAGCTTTTAGCTGAGTGTTAGCTGAATGTTAGCTTTTAGCTGAGTGTTAGCTGTTAGCTGAGTGTTAGCTGAATGTTAGCTTTTAGCTGAGTGTTAGCTTTTAGCTGAATGTTAGCTGTTAGCTGAGTGTTAGCTGAATGTTAGCTTTTAGCTGAATGTTAGCTTTTAGCTGAGTGTTAGCTGTTAGCTGAGTGTTAGCTGAATGTTAGCTTTTAGCTGAATGTTAGCTTTTAGCTGAGTGTTAGCTGAATGTTAGCTTTTAGCTGAGTGTTAGCTGAATGTTAGCTTTTAGCTGAGTGTTAGCTGTTAGCTGAGTGTTAGCTGAATGTTAGCTTTTAGCTGAGTGTTAGCTGAATGTTAGCTTTTAGCTGAGTGTTAGCTTTTAGCTGAATGTTAGCTTTTAGCTGAATGTTAGCTGTTAGCTGAGTTGGTGATCAATGACATAACTGTTGCTGATTTATTTTTCTCTGAACAGAAGATGCTTCGAGTCAAAGACGAGGAGATGAGTCGTAGCGGCAGTAGGGGGCGGAGCCTGATGAGAAAAGGGGCGGGACATCATACAGAGGATGATGATGACGAGGAGGAGGAAGAGGAGGAATGTTTCAGCGAGAGCGAGTTGGAGCTTTACGAGCAGTACAAAGCCGCCGGGTACAGAGACCTGGTCAGTGAGTATTCTCCACCAATCAGCTGACAGACAGGTGTCAGGTGCTTCCTGTCACATGACTTCCTGTTGCAGGTGTGGCGCAGTGAGGAGGAGGAGGAGGAGGAAGAGGAGGAAGAGGAGGACGCTCAGTCTGACTCTCTGAGGAAGAAGGCGGTGAAGGTGAAACACGTCAAGAGACGAGAGAAGAAGCCGGAGAAGAAGGTGATCACCTGACTGATGATGTCACTGGTGATGATGATGTCACTGATGGCGTCCCGTCTCGTCTCTGATGTCATACTCCCTGTCCGTCTCTCTGTCTCCTCAGAAGTCTGTGTCTGCTCCTAAAGAGGAGGTGAAGCCTCGCCGCCACAAAGTCAAGCAACGCCACAGGGAGCGCGTGCGGCACAGCGAGCGGGCAGGGGAGGGCGGAGCTAAGGAGGTGGGCGGGGCTCTGAGGCAGTGTCTGGGTCCAGGATGTGTGGAACCAGCGAGGTCCAACTCCAAGTACTGCTCCGAGGACTGTGGCATGAAGCTGGCCGCCAAGTGAGTCTGAGGTCCAACATGGCCGCCGTGTCCCTGAGTGTCCCTGAGTGTCTCTGAGTCTGAGTGTCCCTGAGTGTCCCTGAGTGTCTCTGAGTCTGAGTGTCCCTGAGTGTCCCTGAGTGTCCTTGAGTGTCCCTGAGGGTCTCTGAGTCTGAGTGTCCCTGAGTGTCCCTGAGGGTCTCTGAGTCTGAGTGTCCGTGAGTGTCCTGTCTCTGAGTGTCTCTGAGTGTCTCTGATCGTCCTGTCTCTGAGTGTCTTTGATCGTCCTGTCTCTTGTCGTCCTGTCTCTGAGTGTCTCTGATCGTCCTGTCTCTGATCGTCCCTGATCGTCCTGTCTCTGAGTGTCTCTGATCGTCCTGTCTCTTGTCGTCCTGTCTCTGATCGTCCCTGATGGTCCTGTCCCTGTCCCACAGTCGTATCTACGAGATCCTCCCTCAGAGGATCCAGCAGTGGCAGCAGAGTCCCTGCGTTGCCGAGGAGATGGGGCGGAGACAGCTGGAGCGAATCAGAAAGGAGCAGCAGGCGGCGAGACTCCGCCTCACACAGATGGAGAAACGTTTCCACGAACTGGAAGGAATCATCGCTAACGCTAAGCTACAGCAGGTCCAACAGCACGAGGAGGTCAGAGACACGGAGGGACACATGGAGGGACACGGAGACACTGATTGGTCTGTTACTTTGTCTCTGACTAATGTCTCTCTGTCTCCAGGTGACTGAAGGTGACGGTGAGGACACAGACCTTCAGATCTTCTGTGTGTCCTGCAGTCATCCCGTCAACCCTAAGGTGGCGCTACGTCACATGGAGCGATGCTACGCTAAGGTAGCCTAGCATCTACAGTGTTAGCATGTTGGTGGTGAAGCTAATTAATTAGCATTCATATGACTAATTAAAATGTCCTGTCTCCCTCTGTCTCCCTCTGTCTCCCTCTGTCTCCACCCTGTCTCCATCCTGTCTCGGTCTTGTCTCCCTCCGTCTCCGTCCTGTGTCCCTCTGTCTCCGCCCTGTCTCCGTCTTGTCTCCGTCCTCCAGTACGAGAGTCAGACCTCCTTTGGTTCCATGTATCCAACACGGATAGAAGGGTAAGGCCGGCTGTCTGTCTCTGATGTCTCTGGTGTCTTTAGCGTGTCCCTGACGTGTCTCCTGTCCCTGTCCCCTGTCCCTCAGAGCCACCAGGTTGTTCTGTGACGTCTATAATCCTCAGAGTAAGACCTACTGTAAACGGCTGCAGGTTTTATGTCCAGAACATTCCAGAGATCCAAAGGTACGTCTCCGTCCTCTTCACCTCCGTCCCCTTCGGATGTCCTTGGTTGTCTCCAGTGTTCCTTGTGTGTCCTCAGGTCCCAGCAGACGAGGTGTGCGGCTGTCCTCTGGTCAGAGACGTCTTCGAGCCCACGGGGGAGTTCTGTCGAGTGTCCAAGAGGAAGTGTAACAAACATTACTGCTGGGAGAAGCTGAGGAGGGCGGAGGTGGACCTGGAGAGGGTCCGAGTGGTGAGACACACACACGGGGGACAGGGGGACATACGCGGGGACATGTCTCTAACCACAGGTCTCCGTGTGTCTCTCAGTGGTATAAGCTGGACGAGCTCTTCGAGCTGGAGAGGAACCTGAGGACGGCGATGACCAACCGAGCCGGTTTATTGGCTCTGATGCTTCACCAGACCATCCAGCACGATCCAATCACCACAGACCTACGCTCAGCCAAGGACAGGTAGACAGGAGGACAGGGGACAGGGGACAGGACAGAGGACAGGAGGACAGGGACAGACAGGAAGTGATGTTTCATTCATCAACAGAAACAGATTAAAAGTCTTTTATTCTGAAATATTCCATCATTATTAGAATCAGTATCAGGACTTTCAAAATAAATGTCTCAGCTTTAGAGTTCATATCTGAATGAATGAATGATGTTTATGTCTCCAGATCTTTGACATGTTTGATAAAAACTTTCTGTTTGTGATGGAACGTCCAATCATCTACGAGCTCCTTCTGTCAGCCAATCAGATGGAGGGGAGACCGTTGCTATGGAGACGTGTGATACACTACACATACTAAAGCTGCTGTGGAGGTTTCCATCAAACAGGAGGGCTGGGATTTTCTACGTGGACACGATTGTGTTTTTATTCTGTTTTTTATTCTGTTTCATTAAAACTCTTCTTTATTCATGTGATTCATCGTCATTGTTTCTACATGAGAGGAGCCCAGTGCATCATGGGAAGTCAGAAGAGTTCAGAAGTAAACATGTTTTATTTTAATGTTAAACTAAACTAAATATATACTAAAGTACAGTCTGGAGTCTGTACGGCTCAGTCAGTAATTCATATTATTTCATCTGTAATCTTTAAAATATTTACCATATATATCTGTGACATTCATTTGTTCTTAGACTTTATTTGTCCTTTAGATTTGCATCATAATGTAACAACTCAGAGCAGCAGGAACACTGACGAACAATATATAAACAAAAATAGAATAAACAAAATAAATAAATAAAATATAAATGATTACAGGGTAACGGTTAATGGTAAATTTAAATTAAAAACGTCCCCGCCACTGTTACGTCACCAGGACGCGCCGCCGCCACCGCCCTGCCAGGTGACGTCATGTGTGCGCGACAGTGATGGTGGTCAGTTGGCGCCTGGCGGCTCAGACACAAACAGCAGCGGGAGGTTTGTTGTGGTCTGACCCAGAGTTTGAGCCGGAGGAGCGGAGTCAGGAGCGTCCAGTGAGTCTCAGTCTGCTCGTCTCTCTCAGCTGTTCACTGCTTTCAGCTCAACGGCGCGAACTGTCTGAAGCTAGCAGGGAGGCTAACAGGCTAGCTGCTTTATTTACACAGGACTGAATCTCCTTTATCTCATGTGTTTTATTACTTTAATAATCAGCTGAGTTCATGTTAACCTGAGAATTGGAGGAGGGTGGAGGCGGGGCTCAGCTCCAGATGTTAATGTTTGTGTTGAAGATGCTGTGACCAGAGAAGTTACAGAGTGAAGCATCTTCACTCAGAGAGGATCTTTGACATTAACCAGGAGACTGGACAATAGGAAGGAGCTGATTGGCTGCTGATGCTCATTAACAGAAACAGGAAATCAGTTGATGTGATGACTGTGATGACTCCTGTCAGTGGCTACGCTGATTGGTCCAATCAGAAACCTCATAGAGGTCTAATCTGCATAATCTCACTTCTACTGAACTCTAATGAAGAGTTTGTCTTAGTGAAGATCATTTACAAGAATAAAATAAACTAGAAAACACGATAAATGCAATAAAGTCACGGAAACTAAAAAGACAAGAAACATCAAAAGGATCTGTTAGCTGTAGCCTGTTAGCTGTAGCTTGTGTAGCTTGCTAGCTGTAGCTTGTCAGCTGTAGCCTGTTAGCTGTTAGCTGTAGCTTGTCAGCCGTTAGGTGTAGTTTGTTAGCCGTTACCTGTAGCCTGTTAGCTGTAGCTTGTTAGCTGTAGCCTGTAGCTCATGTAGCTTGTGTAGCTTGCTAGCTGTAGCCTGTTAGCTTTAGCTTGTGTAGCTTGCTAGTTGTAGCTTGTCAGCTGTAGCCTGTTAGCTGTAGCTTGTGTAGCTTGCTAGCTGTAGCTTGTCAGCTGTAGCCTGTTAGCCATTAGCTGTAGCCTGTTAGCTGTAGCTTGTTAGCCATTAGCTGTAGCATGTTAGCTGTAGTTTGCTAGCGGTAGCTGTAGCTCGTTGTAGCAGCGTGTTCCTGTCGTCTCATCTCTTTGTCGTTCAGGTGGATCAGTGATGGAGTCTGGATCAGAACCTCCAGGAAGTGGAGGAGTCAGAAGATCTCCTCGTCTGTCGCCTCAGGTCGGTCAGCTGACAAACAGACACTGACAAACACACACACACACACACACACACACACACACACACACACACACACACACACACACACACACACACACACACGCACACACACACACGCGCACACACACACACACACACACACACACACAGACACACACACACACACACAGACACACACACACACACACACACACACACACACACACACACACACACACACACACACACACAGACACACACACACACACAGACTGAGTGAATGATCTACCTGGTCTGGACTTTGACCTCAGCTCGTTTATAACTGAGTGAAGACACGTCCTTGTCGTCTTCTTCTTCTCCTCTGAGCTGTTTGAACACTTCTTCTTCTGCGTCTGTTTTTCTGGCGGTTGTGTGTCGGGCTGGTCCTGTTTGTGTGCAGGTGAGCGGCGGTCAGGGAAAGAAGGAGAAGAGAGGAGGAGGCAGCCTGCAGGAGGCGAAGAGGAGAGGGAGGATGGAGCGGAGCAGGGAGGAGGATCTGAGCGGCTGCCTGGCGACGCTGGTGAGTCTCAACAAGCGCTCCTCGTTTAGTCCGTCCACTCAGAGAGGACACGAGCTGACCTCTGTGTCTGTAGGACCTGTCCAGCAGAGCGGCCGCCAGAGGAACCGGCCTCGTCTACTCTGAGGTCTTCACTCACCACAAGAACCAATGGGAGCCCAGGTAACCACTGAGCTGCCTCATGTTGCCATGGCGATTAATTGATGACTGATTAACCTCCAGGAGCTTAGCAGCTACTGTGTCTGGATCACAGCATCCCATAATGATAATATGAACCAAGATTATTTATTGAAAATGAACCAAAGCCGTTTATTTATTTATTTATTCAGTTTGATTATTGTGGAGCTTTGTCACAGATTGTTGTCGTTGTTGTCGTCAGTCACCCAGAGAGTCCAGAACGAGTGACGTCCATCATGGAGGAGCTGGAGAGACGGGACCTGCTGTCTCACTGCTGCAGAGTGGAGGTTACCCACAATTCCATGGGAGGCGCCGCTGCGTCGTGTTCCAGCTGAACAGACAGGAAGTCAGACAGGAACCGTAGTCTGGTCGATTTTCAAAATAAAACACAGAACATGAGAACGCTGAATAAAATAATAATCTGATGATAACTGAACTGAATGAACCGTCTCTGCAGGTCAGCCAAGACGCTAGTGGAGACGCTAGTGGAGACGCTAGTGGAGACGCTAGTGGAGACGCTAGTGGAGACGCTAGTGGAGATGTTAGTGGAGACGCTAGTGGAGACGCTAGTGGAGATGCTAGTGGAGATGCTAGTGGAGATGCTAGTGGAGACGCTAGTGGAGATGTTAGTGGAGACGCTAGTGGAGACGCTAGTGGAGACGCTAGTGGAGATGTTAGTGGAGATGTTAGTGGAGATGCTAGTGGAGATGCTAATGGTTTGTTAGGACCTCTTCCTGTTCATCAGGTTAACAGAGACTTCAGATGCTGATGACCCTTTGACCAAAGGTTTAATCGATTATTTAGAAACTTATTTTCGTTCCTTCATTGTTTTATTTCTTGCAGCCATACAAGAAACGTTTACATGTTAAAGCAAACGTGAGCGTGTCGTAGATGTGAGCTGGAAGGCGGCGCGGCTGTGAGCAGACGTTAAAGTTAAATCCTGTTAATGTTTGATGAAGAACAAGCTCATAGTGTTTCTGTGTTTCAGCCCAGAGAAGCTTCAGAGGAGGAGCTGCTCCTGGTTCACATGTGAGTCGCTCTGAAACGTCCTGAGAGGAACGCTGAGCGTCGTACTGACGCTTCCTTTGTGTCGCTGCAGGAAACATTACGTGGACGAGATGAGGTCGACTCAGAGCATGACGCAGACGGAGCTGCAGACGCTGTCCAGCAAATACGACTCGGTCTACGTCCACCCAGTAAGACCTGAACCAGGGTCACTTCCTGTTTGTCAGGGTCACTTCCTGTTAGCCAGGGTCACTTCCTGTTTGCCAGGGTCACTTCCTGTTTGTCAGGGTCACTTCCTGTTTGCCAGGGTCACTTCCTGTTTGTCAGGGTCACTTCCTGTTTGCCAGGGTCACTTCCTGTTTGTCAGGGTCACTTCCTGTTTGCCAGGGTCACTTCCTGTTTGTCAGGGTCACTTCCTGTTTGTCAGGGTCACTTCCTGTCCAGTAAATCATTAAGAGATAACGAGACGTTCAGTTACACGGTGAGAGTAGTAAATGTCAGCGCTCTAACAGACCTGTGTGTGTGTGTGTGTGTGTGTGTGTGTGTGTGTGTGTGTGTGTGTGTGTGTGTGTGTGTGTGTGTTAGGAATCCTTCCATGTGTGTGTGTTGGCCGTGGGTTCAGTTCTCCAGCTTGTTGACCGGGTCATGACCTCTGAGCTCAGGAATGGATTCGCTGTCGTCAGGTAACAACTACAGCTGATTCATGATGCGATTGATCGACTGAAAACGGACCAATCATGTGTCTCTTCTTCTTCTCCTCTCAGACCTCCAGGTCATCACGCTCAAACCAACCTGTCCAACGGTTTCTGCATCTTCAACAACGTGGCCATCGCAGCTCGCTACGCTCAGACCAGACACGCCGTCAGCAGGTAGCAGCCTCGGCGCTTCTCCATGTCACTTCCTGTTCCTGAGGTTACTTCCTGGTTGTCAGGGTCAACAGGAGCTAAGTGGCTAAATGTGCTAGCAGGTTCTAAGCTAGTTTCATGGAGGCGGAGCTAACGTGATCATTTATGAAGGATGTCACATTTTATTCTGAAAGTCTCACCGTTTACAGGAAGTGACTCAGTAATTAATGATCTGTGTGTGTCAGGGTGTTGATAGTGGACTGGGACGTTCATCACGGTCAGGGCATCCAGTACCTGTTCCAGGAGGATCCCAGGTAAACTGCTCTTCATCATCATCAGTTAATAACTCTGAGATCAAAGTCAGACGATTTGTTCCACCGACAGAATCAGATCCAGTAATTAATGAATTTATGTGTGTGTGTGTGTCTGTGTGTGTGTGTGTCTGTGTGTGTGTGTGTGTGTGTGTCTCTGTGTGTGTGTGTCTCTGTGTGTGTGTGTCTGTGTGTGTGTCTGTGTGTGTGTGTGTGTGTGTCTCTGTGTCTCTGTGTGTCTGTGTCTCAGTGTCCTGTACGTCAGCCTCCACAGGTTTGAACACGGCTCATTCTGGCCTCACCTGTCTGAGTCTGACAGTGGGTTCGTCGGCAGCGGGCGAGGTGAAGGAAGGAACATCAACCTGCCGTGGAACCAGGTGAGTCTCTCTCTCACCTGGAGGAGCCACACACTCAGGGGGCGCTTGATTCACGTGTGTGTCTGTGGTTTTAGACGGGGATGACTGACGCTGATTACATCACTGCTTTCCAACAAGTAGTTCTACCTGTAGCCTACGAGGTAACACACACACACACACACACACACACACACACACACACACACACACTCTGACAGCGTGGTCCTGATGTCTGTTGTGTTTCCAGTTTCAGCCGGAGCTGGTTCTGGTCTCTGCAGGGTTTGATGCAGCGGTTGGAGATGAGAAGGTAAAACCTGCAGCAGAGCCTGTGTGTTCTCAGTGTGTATGATCACTGACTCTGTGTGTGTGTGTGTGTGTGTGTGTGTGCAGGGGGAGATGTGTGTGACTCCTCCATGTTTCCACGTCCTGACCCACATGCTGATGAGTCTGGCTGAAGGTCGGCTCGTCCTGTCTCTAGAGGTAAGCGTCCATCCTCTCGTTGTCTCTCTGAGTCCAGACGGCCTGTTAAAGCCTGTGTGTGTCTGTAGGGAGGTTATAACCTGCAGGCTACAGCAGAGGGCGCCGCGGCCTGCGTCACAGCTCTGCTGGGCGGAGCCTGTCCCCCACTGACTCCGCCCACTGCTCCGTCTGACAGGTAACGTCTGAAGCTGCATGTAGTTATACCAGTGAGGTAGTGGTGTGAACGTGTCTAAATATTTCTGCGCCCACGTTTTATCTTGTGTTTCTTTTCTTCTTCCATATTTGGTCGTCTGTGGAAGTTTTCTTTCTTTGATTATTTTTGTGGAGAAGCTGCAGACGGTAGCTCTGAGAGTAGCTCTGAGAGTAGCTCTGAGAGTAGCTCTGAGAGTAGCTCTGACAGTAGCTCTGAGAGTAGCTCTGAGAGTAGCTCTGAGAGTAGCTCTGACAGTAGCTCTGAGAGTAGCTCTGACAGTAGCTCTGAGAGTAGCTCTGACAGTAGCTCTGACAGTAGCTCTGACAGTAGCTCTGAGAGTAGCTCTGAGAGTAGCTCTGACAGTAGCTCTGACAGTAGCTCTGACAGTAGCTCTGAGAGTAGCTCTGAGAGTAGCTCTGAGAGTAGCTCTGACAGTAGCTCTGACAGTAGCTCTGAGAGTAGCTCTGACAGTAGCTCTGACAGTAGCTCTGACAGTAGCTCTGAGAGTAGCTCTGAGAGTAGCTCTGACAGTAGCTCTGACAGTAGCTCTGAGAGTAGCTCTGAGAGTAGCTCTGAGAGTAGCTCTGAGAGTAGCTCTGAGAGTAGCTCTGAGAGTAGCTCTGACAGTAGCTCTGAGAGTAGCTCTGACAGTAGCTCTGAGAGTAGCTCTGAGAGTAGCTCTGAGAGTAGCTCTGAGAGTAGCTCTGAGAGTAGCTCTGAGAGTAGCTCTGACAGTAGCTCTGAGAGTAGCTCTGACAGTAGCTCTGACAGTAGCTCTGAGAGTAGCTCTGACAGTAGCTCTGAGAGTAGCTCTGACAGTAGCTCTGAGAGTAGCTCTGAGAGTAGCTCTGAGAGTAGCTCTGAGAGTAGCTCTGAGAGTAGCTCTGACAGTAGCTCTGAGAGTAGCTCTGACAGTAGCTCTGACAGTAGCTCTGACAGTAGCTCTGACAGTAGCTCTGAGAGTAGCTCTGAGAGTAGCTCTGACAGTAGCTCTGAGAGTAGCTCTGAGAGTAGCTCTGACAGTAGCTCTGAGAGTAGCTCTGAGAGTAGCTCTGACAGTAGCTCTGACAGTAGCTCTGAGAGTAGCTCTGAGAGTAGCTCTGACAGTAGCTCTGAGAGTAGCTCTGAGAGTAGCTCTGACAGTAGCTCTGAGAGTAGCTCTGACAGTAGCTCTGACAGTAGCTCTGACAGTAGCTCTGAGAGTAGCTCTGAGAGTAGCTCTGACAGTAGCTCTGAGAGTAGCTCTGAGAGTAGCTCTGACAGTAGCTCTGAGAGTAGCTCTGAGAGTAGCTCTGACAGTAGCTCTGACAGTAGCTCTGAGAGTAGCTCTGAGAGTAGCTCTGACAGTAGCTCTGACAGTAGCTCTGAGAGTAGCTCTGAGAGTAGCTCTGAGAGTAGCTCTGAGAGTAGCTCTGAGAGTAGCTCTGACAGTAGCTCTGACAGTAGCTCTGACAGTAGCTCTGACAGTAGCTCTGAGAGTAGCTCTGACAGTAGCTCCACCTACAAGGACAATATGGTCCAGTTCATGTGTTTAGAATCAGCTGTGGGCCACGGGCCGTAGTTTGGACACCCTGCTTTAACTGATGTTTGTGTCTCAGTGCTCTACAGTCCATCTCTCAGACCATCACCGCTCACTATCCTCACTGGGCCTCTCTACAAGTACTAGGTAACACACAGTCATGATGCTAACGCTAACACACTTAGCTCCCCATGTTAAAACAAATGTGTCAACGATCAAACTAACTCCACTTCATGTTTCCTGTGCAGAAGGAAGCCCATTGGCTGAGGGCGATGTCATCAGAACGTCCGCGAGTCAGGAGACTGCAGTGAAGCCCGGCCCCGCCCCCTCTGCTGCCACGGTAACAGGTCTGGTTTATGATGAGAGGATGATGGAGCATCTGAACCTTTGGGACAGGTGAGGAACCTCAGCGTTACCGTGACGACGTAACCGTGATGACGTAACCGTGACAACGTAAATCTGGTGTTGCAGACATCACCCTGAACAGCCTCAGAGAATCTCCAAGATCTTCTCCAAACATCAGCAGCTGGGATTGGTCAATCGTTGCCAACGGATACCAGCTTGCTTGGCCACGGAGGAGGAGCTTTATCTGTGTCACAGGTACAAGGAACAACACACCTGTCAGTCAGTCAGTCAGAACTGATGGGGACCTGTTCAGACCTGCTACCTGGATAAAGAGTGTGGGATGTAAAGAGTGTGGGATGTAAAGTGTGTGGGACGTAAAGAGGGACGTATGTCTGTGTCCTCAGCGTGAAGCATGTCCAGCTGATGAAGGCCACGGCGTCCATGAAGCCCAGAGAGCTGCACAAACTGGGAGACGAGTTCAACTCCATCTTCATCAACAACCAGAGCTTCCAGTCGGCTCAGCTGGCGGCCGGAGGCTGCTTCACCGCCGTGGACCACATCATGAGCGGACAGGTATGACCTGAAAGCTGCCGTCGTTGCCGTGGTTACGGAGCTGTCTGACTGTAATCCTCCTCCTCCTCAGGTGAGTAACGGCGTGGCCATCGTCCGTCCTCCCGGTCACCACGCTGAGACAGACTCTCCCTGTGGCTTCTGTTTCTTCAACACGGCGGCGCTGGCCGCTCGCTACGCCCAGAAGTCTTCCTCCCATGATTCCCCGCTGCGCGTCCTGATCCTGGACTGGGACGTTCACCATGGCAACGGGACGCAGCACATGTTTGAGGACGACAGCAGGTGAGGAGAGAGAGCGGCGTCACCAGGTGAGACTCGCTGTCCAGGTCCTGATGGACTGTTTGTCTTTCTGCCACAGCGTCCTCTACGTCTCCCTCCATCGCTACGACAACGGGATGTTCTTCCCGTCTTCAGAGGACGCCGCCCCCGACAAGGTCGGCGTTGGAAAGGGGGCGGGGTTTAACGTCAACGTGGCGTGGAGTGGAGGAAGGATGGGGGACTCTGACTACCTGTCTGCCTTTCACCACGTCGTCATGCCGATCGCCACCGAGGTAACGACTCACACGGTCAACCAATCAGAACGAGTCCTCTGATTGGTCCTCTGATTCGTCCTGTGATTGGTCGTCCTCTAATTGGTCGTCCTCTGATTGGTCCTCTGATTGGTCGTCCTCTTATTGGTCGTCCTGTGATTGGTCGTCCTGTGATTGGTCCTCTGATTGGTCGTCCTCTTATTGGTCGTCCTCTGATTGGTCGTCCTCTGATTGGTCGTCCTCTGATTGGTCGTCCTCTTATTGGTCGTCCTGTGATTGGTCGTCCTGTGATTGGTCCTCTGATTGGTCGTCCTGTGATTGGTCGTCCCCTTATTGGTCGTCCTCTTATTGGTCGTCCTGTGATTGGTCCTCTGAATGGTCGTCCTCTGATTGGTCCTCTGATTGGTCCTCTGAATGGTCGTCCTCTGATTGGTGGTCCTCTCTCAGTTTAACCCAGGTCTGGTTCTGGTGTCGGCCGGATACGACGCAGCTCGCGGCGACCCGCTGGGTGGATATAACGTGACCCCGGAAGGATACGCCCACCTCACACACATGCTGATGTCACTGGCGGGGGGGCGTGTCCTCCTCATACTGGAGGTGAGTGGACACCAGAGTGAGTTGGACGTTAAAGTGAAGTGGACTGACCCGTGTCTGTGTCTCCAGGGCGGTTATAACTTGACGTCCATCTCTGACTCCATGGCGATGTGCACCAGAGTGTTGCTAGGAGACCCTCCTCCATCACTGGTGACACCCCTCCCCCCTCCCCACCACAGCGCCGTGACAACGATCAACAAAGTCATCCGACACCATGCCCCCTACTGGAAGTCCCTGAGAATACACAGTCAGTCCCACTCAGGTTTTATTGGTCTGGATCTGGATCTGGTCCTGGTCCTGGTCCTGGTCCTGGATCTGGATCTGGATCTGGAACTGGAACTGGAACTGGATCTGGATCTGGTTCTGGTTCTGGAACTGGTTCTGGATCTGGATCTGGTTCTGGATCTGGAACTGGAACTGGAACTGGATCTGGTTCTGGATCTGGATCTGGATCTGGATCTGGATCTGGAACTGGAACTGGAACTGGATCTGGTTCTGGATCTGGATCTGGAACTGGAACTGGTTCTGGAACGGGTTCTGGTCCTGGTCCTGGTCCTGCTTCTGGTTCTGAAACTGGATCTGGATCTGGAACTGGATCTGGATCTG
>SRSE01000461.1:0-189631 GCA_005024645.1 Planiliza haematocheilus | reverse complement strand
GAGGGGAAAAGCAAGAATAGATGAGGAGGAGGAGGAGGTCAAGGGAGATACTCAGGCTGGAGGAAGAGGGCAGAGGATTTCTGTTGGAGGTCAGGACGAGAGGGGGAGACGTTAATAGAAGAAGAGAAGGGTCAGAGGTAGCTGAGCTTTAGGAAATGTAGGAGGAGGGCGAGGAGGAGCTAACAGGAGTTAAAGAGGATGAGAGAGAAAGGCTGGAGAGAGGGAGAGGAGAGGAAAGCAGAAGGAAAGAGGAGGAATTTGCACGGGAGGAAGGGGGGGGGGTAAACGAGTAAAGGAGGGCAGCGCCGAGGAGATGGATGGTGGACGGAGGTGTGTGGAGGCAGACGGAGGGAGGGGAGGAGAATTAATGGGAAGACAACGGGATTAGGGAAGGAGGGAAAAAAGATTCGTGGGACGGCGGAAAAGAGAGGGAGGGGGGGAAGTGGAAAAAGAGGAGGGCGAGAGGTCGGCGAGTGCGGCGAGAGCAACGCCGAGGAGGAGGAGGAGGAAATTTTGGGGAAGATGCACACGATTAGGAGGAGTATAAAAAGACAGGAGATAGATTCAGCAGCGAGGAGGGGAGGGGAGGGGGGGAGGCGGAGGAGTCGTGGGAGCTAACGGGACTGAACGAGGAGGAGAGCCGGGCTGGGGAGCAGAGATTTATGCGCGGAGCGAGGGCTGCAGCAGAGGGAGCAGAGGGAAACAGCCAGGCCTATTATAGATGGGGCTCTCCTGGGAGAGCAGGGCCCCGAGTTTTCGAGGCATTTCCAGCATATTTCAGCGCCGCTCGGAGCGGGCGAGCTGCAATGCACAAAGCGCCGCCCTCGACCCGAGTCCTCAGTCCTCCAAGGATAAATAAAGTGGGTCTCCTTTCTCTGCACGAGCATTCAATAAAAGTGATAAAAGGCCCGGCCTTCTTGGCTTTTTTTTTTTTTTTTTGGAAGGGAAAGCGAGAAAACCGAAACTGGCCACCCCTCTCCAAGGAGAAGCTTTCAAAGAAATGCAGACATCAAGCATAAAAGCACCAAAAGCATAAAAGTGCTTCCTTTTATACGAGGAAAAATGTCAACAAAGAGGGCTGCCGAGATCAAATAAGCCGAGTGTGGAGGTAGCTGGTGCTTCTCTCTCTCTCTCTCTGGTTCTTTGTCTGTCTGTGTTTCCTCTCGTCGCTCGCCCGCTCGCTCCCTGTCTGAGAGACTCATGTGCGGAGGTGAGAGAGAACAACTGAATGGGCCTCCCACATAAAATCCATTCAGAGACATCTTGAGGAATAAGAATGAGAAATTGTCCGACGCAGTGAATTAAATCAATCTGATCCATTACAAGATCGCTATCACAAGGTTTCCCCCCTTTTGTCTTAGCCCTGGATTACGCATGCTGTCGGATGAGTGTGTGTGTGTGTGTGTGTGTGTGTGTGTGTGTGTAGCGCTGCAACGCAGTTTTGCATGGGATCAATGAAACAATTTCTCAATTAAGTGAGCGTTGGTCTGACAGATTATTGACATTTCGCGTGTGTTTTCGATGAGTGACGATCAGGGCCTGGCTCTCACAGCTCCTCTCTGTGTCTGGGGGCCGGGGGCCGGGGGCCGGGGGCGTCCCAGTGACCTGCTCCCCCCGCGGCTGCCCACTGCTCCAGGTGTTCTCTCTATGTGCACGAACGGACAGGTTAGATGCACAGAACACATTCTTTGTATGTGCACCTGCACTGATCAGGCGTAACATTATGACCACCTTACTAATATGGCGCATCTACTGTATGTGTCTACTTTTCTGATCTACGTCATTTGTTTTTCCTTATTGGCAGGAAACTTTTGTGCATTTAAACTGTTAGTGCATTTGGAAATAAAAAAAATGCATGCACGTACACCGATCAGCCGTAACATTATGACCTAGTATTGTGCAGGTCTCCCTTGTGCCTCCAAAATAGCTATCAGACATGGGGCTGTCCTGTGGTGTCTGGCTGCATAATGTTGCTGGTATGGATGAGAGGAGGGGGCCTCTGTGGATCATCCCACAGATACTTGATGAATTAGGAGGCCAGGTCAACACCTCCTGCTGTTCTTCATGTTTTATTTATTTATTTGTGGTTGTTCCTAAAGCGTTTTTGTGGCTGCATCCTGCTGGGGATGGATGCTGCCATCAAGGAGTGTCATTGCTATGGGGTGGGGGTGCCTGGTCTGGTCTAGGTGGGTGCTACATGTCTAAGTAACATCCACACCAATGAATGAATGAATGATGAATTGTCACAAGATAGTCAGTGTTATTGACTTCTCCTGTCCAGTGGTTTTAATGTTCTGGCTGATCATATTCATACTAAAATTGAAGCAGGAAATGACTTTCCTAAATGGGGTAATAAGCTCTAGAGACCAAAACTGTTTTTGTACCAGGCTGTAAATGTGTTTATTTTTGAGCTTGTTTACATGAAAGTCTATGGAGATTGACTCACTTTCGTAGCCAGCCTCAAGTGGCCACTTGAGGAACTGCGGTCTCCGTCACTCGCCCCACACGTTCCTGCTTCGCCGCCGACTTACTCGCCGTTTAGTTTCCGTCTGTTTTTGCTGACATGTCTGACATGTGGCTTCATCCAGAACAGATTCACAGTTAAGAGAACAAGCCACAGAAGTTAAAGTAGAAGCCTTTGAGATCCGTTGCCACGGCGCTCAGCTTCATGTTCAACGTTCTTAACTCCTCCTGTCAGTGGTCGTAATATTGTGGCAGGTGGGTGTATACTAGCTGGGTTAAGCTTCAAAAAAGGTCAAAATTATTGTCTTTATTTTGAAGACTAAACATTGACGTCCAAAACTAGTCTAAAAGTGCAGATCAAGCCCAAATGTGCCAAAAAAGAGCCAATATGGAGAGCTCACATTAACAGCTCTCACCTGAGACATCTCTAAAACCTCTCTACCTCACTTTATTAGCATCAGTCTTGACACAGGTAACGTCTACTCAGCAGCGTTTGAGAGTCGACCTCATCACATAATCACGTCATATAATACCAAAAAACCCAACAAAGCTTCAGGAGGAGTCAGGACCCCACCGTCACATCACATTACACTGTATCAAACTATACTCGCCGCACATAAAATAACCGCTTCTCTACGCGTCTTCGGAGTCATTTCTTTCATCTGCGTCTGACCGCCGCGGCTCCTAAATTCTATTAAGACGTGCATATCTTCTCCGAGCTAACGCTTCCGCTAAAGGAGAAGTTTGTAATATTTAACGGTCTCTCTTTCAAGTATCCGGAGCGATGATGAACATAATTCCAATTTTTCACACCCCACAGACCCAGTATCCACCGGCGCCACTTTTCAGTTAATTTAACATTTAGCGCCTTCCAATCTTTTCCCACAGAGACTTTCTCCAAACTTATTCCCCTTATCAGGAGCTGAACTTGTGTAACCAAATGATTTCATTGCGTGGGCTCGACGGCCAAGTTTTTTCTTCTTCTTCTTCTTCTTTTTTTTTTGAAGTCTTAATACATCCCTCTATCCCCTTTTTTCTTATTTCTTTTGCTTTGGCGGATTTTAAACGGAGATAAAAGAAGTCGCAGCGGTTTAAAGATGGAGATGGACAGCGTGATTACAGATGATGAAAGCCGGTATCCATCACCACCCACTCTGTTTGTGTTTCCATCCTCCCTCTGTCTCTCTGTCTGTCTGTCTGTCTATCTATCCGCCTGTTCCTCCTCTCCTCTCCTCCCCCCTCCTCCCTCCACCTCTTATGTTTAATGTAAGTCGATAACTATCAGGAGCTGATAACACCCCCCCCCGGGCGCTGCTCTCAACTCGGCTGATGCTCAATGAGGCGAGGAGGGAGGCAGGGTTGGGGCCGAGGCGCTGGGGTGGGGAGGGCGGCGACACTATCTCCCCTCGGTGATGCCTGATTCGCCTGGGTGCGGGGGAGATAAGCAAGCAGCTCTCGGCGGCGGCGGAGGTGGCGGTGGCGGTGGCAGGGAAGGGGGAGGCGGAGGAGGTGACGTCACGCCGCTTGTCTCTGGTTCCAGTGGCGGCAAATGAAGTTATGCCGTCACAGGTGGAGATTATGTCAGTGTGAGATTTGTCATTGTTCTGGGAAGGAGATTAAACTGTGAGCGTGTGGGATTTTTTTTTTATTTCGTTCAGTGTGACTCTACATGTTTGGGACGGTTGTTGCTTTTTTAAATATATATATATATAAAAACAACTATTATAATTTATCATTGTAGGAAAAGTACAGGTGTTACTAATGGTATTAACGTGACTATTTAGGCGTGACGGTGAGCAAACAAAGGTCTGGAAAGCATCGCCGCTAATTGCTAATTTCATTATTTGCGCCAACAAAGAGCTTTAATACCCTCACATGTTTGCAATCTAAGCACCCCAAATAATTAAAATGTGTCGTTAATGCAACTGCAAATATGAAAATTCATGCATTAGAGGGCGAAAGACAGACAGACGGAGAGAGAGAGAGCGTTGTCCTGATGATGAAATGGTGTGTATTGTGTGTATCCCCTGAGAAAGCCACTGTGTCTGTTGTTGTGTGTGTGCACACAGCAGTGAGAGAGAGGGAGAGAGAGAGGGACCCTTGAAAAGAGGAGTGTGTTAGCGTGAACGGGGGTGCAGCTGAAAGAGGCGAAGAAAGAAAAGTAGATTGCAGGTTTGTGTGTGTGTGTGTGCAAATCCACAATATGCAGCGAGGGCCAAAGGAAAATAAAAGAGTAGGTCTGCCTGCTGCTTGTGATCGAGCAGAGCGAGAAAGTGCGAGAGAGAGAGAGAGAGAGAGAGTGGAGGAAGAGGAGGGAGGCGGGCGAGAGATAGGCCGAGCGAGCGAAAGAAAGAAAGAATGAGAGGAGGAAGCGAGGGAGCAAAGGAAAAAGTAGCGCCAACGTGTTGGGGAGGAGAGCGAGAGAAAAAGATAATTTCTTAGCTCTTCTTTTAAATAAGTCTGTTTCTATAGCAACCGTCCGACCAGCCGCTGGAGAGAAGGAGAGAGAGAGAGAGAGAGAGAGGATGGGGGAGTAAGCGAGAGGGAGATAGAGAGAGAGAGAGGGGGGGAAAGTGGGGGTGCACCGGAGAGACAGAGGAAAGGAGAAAGAGAGAGAGAGAGGGAGAGGGGGTTACCATAGCAACGGAGGAAGAGGGAGAACTTGGAGAAAGTAAAAAAAAAAAAAGAAAAGAAAAATAACATGTTGGGAGAAAAGGTATAAAAAGGCGAGATGAGCACAGAGGAAGGGTGGGTTTAGGTGGCGTCTGTAAATGAGACGAATTACGTGAAGGATAAAAATAAAAACAGAGTTCAGGAGGAAGGCTGGCGGACTTTTAAGAGATTCTTTTGACTTTCCGGTTTTACATGAATTCGGTAACTGACGTGCAGCGAATAAACGCTGGACTACACCGAGCTCAGAGGGAAGAAAACATAATAAAAAGACGTATAAAACATGGTGAAACATAAACTTAGTTTTAGGGATGCTCGATATCGGCTTTTCTGCCGATATCCGATATTCCGATATTGTCCAACTCTTAATTTCCGATACCCATATCACCCGATACCGCAGCCTTTTTACATCAAAATTGTTAGGTAACAACATAACATATCACCTATTTGATGTATTAAAGGAAGACGCCTTGTTTCCTCCTCTCATAAACACCTTTGCTTTGCAGTCATTGCAAATCACCAGTTTACTGTTAGTAGGTGACACTTGGAAATACTTCCAAACCACGGACATCTCAGACTCGAAACTGTGAACAGTTTTGAAACAGTTCATGCCCTGCATCGCCAGCAATGTTAGCTTGCTAAACCGTTAGCCTTGGTGGCTTCTGAGGGGGAAGCGGTTGCCTAGCGAGTTGACGAGTTGGTGCAAAAACAAAAGTTTGTTAATTGACACGTGGTTGTTTGTACGTAGCACTCCAAGTTTTCTCTTCTCACAGTAAAGCCACAGGATTCGTACCATAGTTAGCTGAAACCAGCACTTGGAGATCTGATGTCACCCCATCTGGGTAGCGAAGACACGAAAAAACTATTTAAAATCCCTTAAACTTCTTGTTACTTGAAGTAGAAGTAGTCCTTTTTTCTGTGCTGCTCATAACAGGGAGATAAAGGCAGAGTGAGCAGGGCACTATGGCTGAGCTGTATAGGGCCTGCAGAGAGCAAGATATGAGCTGCAGTGATAACAGTGGGTGTACGGCCGCCGCCTGATTGTCCATTCCCAGCTCTTGACCACACATGACCTCCATCACTGTGCACCGAGGGCGAGCGAGCAATAAGAATCACAGAGGGGGAGACGGACGGAGAGAGAGAGAGAGGATTGATTGGGAGCCCCAGAGTTCAGACAGCTCCGACCACAGAGGCCTCGATCTGTTTCTCCCCAGAAAGCACCGGAGCTGCCTGGTGATCCAAGACGGGAGATGACCTGGGTTCACGGGGAGGGAAAGGGTTCACATTTTTAATCCTAAACACTAATAATATGGATCCGTTTGTGCAATGCATCAACAAATTTCAGGGTGTGCTGCAGAGTTTTCTTTTGGAGATGCAGAAAATGATGGAACGACTTAATAACGTGGTGGTTTTAGACACAAAGCTCCTCTTCCTCAATGACCAAGGTGGATTGGGATTAGAGATGTGCGATATGGACTAAAAGAATGATCCCGATTATTTCTGCTATTTATCACGGTAACGATAGAAATGAGGATAAATAAACACATTTTAGCCTAATCATTTTGACGGTACTGCATTGGCAAGTTTTTTTTTGTTTGTTTTACCGGAGAATTTGGATGAAGTCGACGCTGCTTCTTGCGCATTTTTTTCCTATTCTGGTTTGAGCTGTGTTTTAGTGGCGTTACCGTCCTTTCTATGTACTATTTGTTTGCAAACCTTGCATGTTGTGAATTGCTGCTCCGCATCAGACTTTTAAAACCAAACCCGTTGAAGATAATGTAGGTGGAGCCTCGTCTAGGAACGAGCTCCTCGTTCCCCGGCGTATCTGCTCCACCTTCAGCCATTGTCAATTTGTCAATATTCCACACGTGTTGGGCTGCGAGTGTGTCGCGCACATATATACTTCATCAATGGGAATTTATCGTTTTTATCGTGGGATGACATATTCTTACCGTGGCGAATGTTTTTGACGATATATCGTAAACGATAAAATCTCTCACATCCCTCAACTGGATAGTGTTATCTTTTGCCTGTGTGACACGGCAGACATGGAGACAGAGGAGGAAGCGTCGGTGCTTGAAAGTAGTCGTGTAGAATCTTTAAATGGCAGCGTGCATCGGTCTGTGATGAACTAAAGGTGCTAAGGACTAAGATGAAGAACAAGACGATAGGCGTGGATGTGCTTCAAAACTCTAAAGCTGCAAAACAGACTTCTGATGGTTTATCTTTTTCTTTTCTGGTGTAATTTAATTGTGTTAAATCACATGCAAAATGGTATTAGGGCTAAGGACGGCATCTCCGCTCCCACAGAGACTGGAGAAATTGCAGACGTAATGCACAGCAGTGCGTAAACGTCGATAACCACAGAGAGGACAGGTTTCAGCGCGAGACTGATGCAACTGTAGGCGCAGAAGGAACTTCGCTGCCGATCGTGATTACTGATTTGCAAATGGGAGCACTCAGCGCTTGGAAAGAGACCAGCAGCAGCAGCAGCAGCAAAGTGGAATCAAAATGTCCAAAACGCCAGACTTAGAGTAAGCAAGCTGTTTTTAAGAGTCGTCGCGTGGATCGGCCCGTGAGATAAAGTGCTGGTTTTGCACTAACGTGGCCCGGGCTGGGACTTTCTGTTGGATGAAATAATCTCATTTAGATCCTTTTCGTCTCTGTGGTGAAAAACAAAGTGAGCACCGCCGCAGAGGAAAGTTTTTGTCTGGTCACAAACAAGTGAAGGTCCTTTTGCTTCCTCAAGCGTCTATGCATGCAAGATGGCACCTTGAGCTGCTTTTGAATGTCCTTATTCAGTCTGTTAATCAGTAAATGAACGTCTTTCATACTTTTTACCTCAAACACAAATGTTTTTAAAAGACAACAGTGAACAAGTTTTAAAGCTCTACATATTTGGAGTTGGAGCCTTGAATAAACTTCTTGACCTTGTAGCTACAAGCTGCTCTTTACAAAGAAACAACACTAACTCACATTTTTTAATACTTCTAAGAATTATTTAGTTTTGAATTATTAAAAAGGGTAGCTCACTTTTATCAAAGTTTTCGTCTTCTTCCAACATAAAATGCTTCCTCTGTAAAGTTCGGGTGCACGACTTTTCGGTCTCAGCTGAATCTCTCCGCGCCTCTGCCCCCGTGAACCGCCGATTTCTTAACGGCGCCGAAAAACATCTCATAGATTTGTCCTTTGAAACGGCTCGTGTGAAGTCAAACCCTCTGCGCGCTAGACGGAGCCGGGGTGAAATTAATGGGGTTTGGAACAAAAGGTTTTGAGAAAGATTTCCTGACTATTCCCCGCGCAATTACTTAATCCCTTGTAATTAGTCTCCGTGTTTGAAAGCGAATATACATTCCACGTCTCCCCCCCCCGACTCTCCCTGTTGAGTTGAAAGATAAAACTGCAGAAAAAAAACAAAACAACACAAACGTCTTTTGTGAAGCCTATAAACATCCACACATTTTTATTTCATTTTTCTGGCGCTTTGAACCACAGTTATGCTATACACAGTCCTTAGCGATTTACATTTGTTATGCTGAACTGCACCGGGACAATTATTTTTCAAGAGGAATGGGCATTATAATTAGACACAGGCACACGGTCCGGCTATTCCTGCATAAATTAACCTTTTTGGATTTAGCTCCAGCGCACTCAGACGTCGGACGGAGATAAAAATGTAAATAATGCATTTTCTTTCCTTTTGCTTTTATGGTCCATTATTCTGCGGCGGATTCGATAATGAGGGCCACGCAGTCATTTCAGTCCTGGCTTGGCCCGCGCAGCACAGGACAGCTGTCTATTTTAAGCTATAGCTGCTGGCCAGCGAACCATTAGCCTGTTTTACACCGATAGCAAATAGCCATTAGGCGTAACTGCAAGCCAGTTAGCCAGCAGCCATCTGCCGCACACTGCAATTACGCTGCCTTAAAGTGCTGTTGGAAATATAGTAATTATGAGTTGAGCGTGCATTAATGACCCGACACAATGGTAAATACGGCAGGGGAAAGGGGGGAATTTTCAATGATACCTGCGCGGGGCAGCGGTGGAGTTTGTCACTTTTAATCGCGCTTTGTCAATTCACAAACACGCGTTCCCAACCCTGTGAGCTCAGCTGTGTCGGGTTTCCACAAGCAGCGCCAAGTTTTGCTAGCACGAGGCGACCAACAGGAGTGGGAGATGGTTAGCCGTTAGCCTCTGCTAGCTAGCTCTGTGTTGTTTTCAGTGATAGCGGGCCTGCTGCTACTACTACTACTATCCCTCTGAGTGAATCCTCAGCCTGCACTCGGTGGTGACTCTTTTCCTGGCAGCTGCGGTTGCTGTAGTCAGCAGCTCATTCAGGTCAAGCAACTCGACTCATTTCGTCACATACCGCCACAAGGCCCTTTTTTTTTTTGCTTTCACAATGCTCTGATTAAGTGGTACAATAGTTGCAAATCTGCTGGCGTGTTTGCCGAAGAGTAATTACTAGAGTCTGATAAGCGTTCTGGGGAAGTTTCCCAGCTACATGATTTCCACCGAGGGTTTATCTCAATTGAATGTGATTGTCTTTGCCGAATTGGCCCGAGCCGCGATCCTGGAAACTGGCCTCGTCTCGCGCGCACGCGATAAGACAACAGATTGCCTAGCGCGCCGTCCAACCCAGGAATGATGCCGCAAGCTGTAATAATTTGCACCATCCATCAGGGTTTCTCCGCGACTACATGCTTCCTTCAAAAAAAATCGGGGCTTGCTGGCAAAGTCTGAGAATCATCAAATGGCACGTCGGAGGCAGTAATTGGCCACGTAGAAGCGGGCTCCGGCTCCTCGCGAGCACATCATACAACATTAACACAGCAATGCAAAGCAAGCTGCGGCCGTGCACACAGATGGGAGAGGAGGGGAGGGAGAGGGGGAGGAAGAGAGGGGAGGGGAGGGATGCTGGGATATGTGAAGAACGTGATCTCCCACTTTCTTCATGTGTCTTTTGTGGTCTTTTCTTTCTTTTCTTGTGTGCGTTCGTGTCGGCCTTGCTTCCCCTCTCTCAGGATCCCTCCGTTTGCGTTACCATGGGGACGGCATGCTTCCTATATCGCTCCCTCTTAACCCCCCGCATCCTCCCCTCCGCCGCCGCCGCCGCCACCACCACCACCTCTCTCTTTTTTCCCTCTCTGCTTTACTCACTGGTTTCAGTGTTACCATGGCGACACATGTCTGTCTCCTCTCCTGCCTGCTACCTGTTTCACATGCTGCCCCGTCTCACTGGGTCACTCTTGTCTGTCTGTCTGTCTGTCTGTCTGTCTTCTCTGCTCGTCCGCGAGCCGCCGGCTGGTTTCCCGTGCCCTTGGCTTTCCTTTCTCTGTTTGCTCTTTGTTTGTTTGTCTGTTTGTTTAGAGTTTTACGTATCTGCCTCTCTGTCTGTAGCGCTGCGTCCGTCCCTGCCTCTGTGTTTGCTTCCCGTCTCACTCTTTTTTATTTTCTCTCTCGCTCTCTCTCGCTCCGGCTCACTGGCTGCCTGTCTGGCCACCAGGCTTTTCCACCTCTAATCCCTCCTCTTCTCTTTCTGCTCTGCTGCTCGGCTCTGACGTTCCCCCTCGACATCAGCCCCTCTCTCTCTCTCTTTTCCCTTTTTTTTCTTCTTTTTTCTTTCACAACCCCCCCACCACCCCCAACTCATTTTGTTTGTTCCCACATCAAAACAGTATCCACTGAATGCCACACGGAGAACACACAGCGGCGAAAAGAGGAGAGGAAAAACGAGAGAAAGAAAGAAAGAAAGGGAAAAGGGAGGGATTTAGGTAATTTTCGCAGACGGCAGCTGTTGCTATGGCGACGCAACTTTTGGATTTGCCGGGGAGAGCGATGGATGAATAGAGGGATGGAAGGAGGGAGAGAAAATGTGTGAGGATGGGAAAAATAAAAAAATAAAAATAAAAATCAAGGGGTGAAAACAGAAAGAAAGAAAAAGGAAAGAAAGAAGGGAAGGAAGGAGGAAGGTGTTTGGCTGCAGTTCTGCATGCTAGCTGTGTTTTTGGCCCTTTCAACTGTGTAAGTTTTAATGAAAGCGTCACCTGATTAGAATAAATCAACACCACTTAAGTGTGAAGAAAAAAAAAAGGGGAACAAAATCTTTTCCCTTTAACATAATTCCCTTAAACTGTATGCCGTCAATCACTCCAAAAGAGCTCAAGCTTCTTTTTGTTTTTTTCCTCTCCTTTGCTTGCTAACGCATGTTGGAAAACCACTTCATTAAGCTCTCTGTGGCCTCGCTCTGTCGTCTGGCCTCTCCTGCAGTTTCACCAAAAAAAAAACAGATCACAAAAAACACTATAAGTCAAACGTCGTCGAATCGAGTCGTCCGCTGTCGCCCCTTTGTTTCCGTGAACCTCGATGCTAATGCCTCCCTCAACGTGCTGAAAATCTCATTTCGGACAGACCCTTCCTCTCGCTTCTGCGTGCTAATGCATTTAGAAAAACCACTTTATTATAATGCGCATTTGAATATTCATAGTAGGCAGGCAGGCGGGGGGCGGCGGTGGCGGTAGAGGAGGGGGCTGATGGAGGAGACTGGAGCCTTTGGGTATTGATGCAGAGCTGTGGAATTAGCTGCGAAACTGCTATTGATTCAAGCTGCAAGGACTGGAATATGAAACACGAAGGGGATTGGGGGGGGGGGTAGGATGGGGATGGTGGGCGCAAAAAAGACCTTATCAATGAACTTGGAGAATGAAAGAGAGAGTGTAAGAGAATGAGGCTGCTCAGTGGAGTAAAAAAGAAACAAGAAAGAAAGAAAGAAAGAAGAAAAAACAGATTATCAGTCTGCGGAGAATTGAATTAAAGGGAGACAGAAGGAGAGAGTGGGTGAAGGAAGAAAAGGAGATTATGAAGCGACACAGAAGGGGAACGAAAGAGACAAAAGTGAAGGAGAGAAAGAACGAGCACAAAGGAGGCATGGAGGGAGGAGAAATGAGTGAAGCGATGGAGACGCCGAAGAGTGGCAGAGAAATCAAATCGACAAAAGAGCAAGGGAAAGGGGCCGAGGGGTGAGGGGTCAGGGCTCAGGACAGTGGCACTTTAGCCCCGGAGACGCCACGCTACAGTAAACCCTCCGCCCCGCGCACACTGCACATTGTTGATGGGAGGACTAAGTTGATAAATGTCAAAGTTTACATTTCGTTACAGGAGGTGGGGGCCGGAGAGAGGATGGAGGGCGAGAGAGAGAGAGATGAGGAGAAGAAGAAGAACGATGGGGGGGAGGGAGAGAGGGGAGGAAATGCCATGCATTCCATTAAGTGGCCAGAGAAAACCACAGAAAGAGGGGAGGGGAAACAGGAGAAATGAGAGAGAAATACAGGAAACGGAGAGAGGAGGAGGAGGGAGAGGTAGAGCAATGAATTGGTCGGGGGGGTGGGAGGGATTAGACGACGATACATAGAGACAGATAGAGATAGAAAGAGGGGTTTATAAGCGAAGGAATGAAGTGCTCGATTCATCTCTGCCTCAGCCGTGGTCCTGACCTTTCAAAATGGAGTTAATGTTAGACAAGGCCGGCACTTAACATTCTGGTGGCCTCCATGTTTGTTCTGAAGTTGTCGGGGGGCTGGAGGGTGGGGGGGTGAGGGGGCGGGGCTTCAGATTGCTCCCGCCCTCTGTTGATCTTGTAGCGGCAGGGCTTTACGACGCTCGCGCTGAAGGATAATGAGGAGACATGGCTGCTGTTCACGGTCTCATCTGAAAGCTGATGAGGCTGGTTTGACTCCACTGTAACCATGATGTGTACAGGGTTTTACTTGGACGTGATCCCACTGTAGCACCAAATGTGTATTGATCCTCAGCTGAAAAATAAAATAATAACCCTCAGCAATTTAACTATTTACTCCTGCTGGACGATCATTTGCTAAAAACTGGCATTGACCAAGTGTTGGCAGATAGTGACACTGTAAAATACAGAGAAAGCGAGGAGGAGTGGAAATTATGTTACAAGACTGATGACGTTAGAAAGGAGAGCATAACATTATGACCACCTTCCTAATATTGTGTAGGTCTCCTGTGTAACTCCATAACAGTTGGGACTCATCAGAGAATGGACATGGGCCTCCTCTGTGGAGGCCTTTGAGGGGAGGTACCTCTGGATTGTCCCACAGATACTTGATCAGTTTGGGATCTAGTGAATTTAGAGGCCAGGTCAACACCTTGTGTTCTTCATGCTTTTTTGAGTTGTTCCTAAAGCGTTTTTGTGTGTGTGCCTGTGTCAGGCTGCATCCTGCTGTGTCATTACTATGGGTTGGGGTGCCGGGTCTGGTCTAGGTGGGTGCTACATGTCTAAGTAACATCCACATGAATGAATGAATGCCAGATCTAAAAGTTTCCCAGCAGAACACTGAATTGTCGCAAGATGGTAGACGTTATTAACTGTCATAATGTTGTGGCAGATTGATGTATACGAGCTGGGTTAAGCTTTAAATAAGGTCCATGGTCTTTATTTTGAAGACAAACATTACTTTCCAAAATCAATCCAAAGGTGCTGTTGCAGTCTTGAATGGACCAAAGGTTTCCCAGCAGAACATTAAATCGTCACGAGATGGTCAGTGTTATTTACTACTCCAGTCAGTGGTTTTAATGTTGTGGCAGATCGGTGTATGCGTGTTGCTTTGAACTGATCTATCTGTTCATCTGTTTGAAGAGTGGAGTTTCAGTAGGTACAACACGATGCTGATGCTGAAATGTAAAAAGCCGTAGTTACTATCACACTCGTGTCTATTTTTCTTACAGTTAGGATTAAATCCAGTTATAAAGAAAAGACACGGTCCTCTCAAGAAGAAGGACTGAATCACTAATTTTAACAAGTTCCCCGAAACGGCATAAAGACTTCTTGTAGCTATAAAAAATGATGAATGGTACAAATAAGGAATTCCTTCTGACATTGAAAGCAGATTGCTAAACCGGTCACGTTACAACAACGATGGTTACTAATGTAACTTGGGTTCTAGGAATTAGCTGTCTGTGGCAATCAGGGAGCAACGTCCTGGAAACATGTCTGATGCTCTGAGTAAAAAGAAATCATCGAGAGGAGGGATTTCAGAAAGTGATCAACAGTTAGGACTAATAACGATTAGCACTGGTTTGGCTTTTCCTCACTGGAGAGTTGTGAAGGACGAGAAAGGAATTGTTGAATGGAAGCATGTGTTTGTGTTTTTTACTCTTTTATAGTCATTTACTGTACCGACAAGTGCTGCGGGACATAGCCCAGGTTGGTGTGAGCCATTTATACTTGTGCGCTCGTCTCTGTAACAACGCCTCCCAAACACTAGTTGGCGCTGTGTCTTTTTGTTTCCACTTCCTGCTTCACTTTCAACAATGGCGACTGAAACTTTCACAACGAGCCGTACAAATGCCTCCTCAGTTAACCTTTCCTCGATGTGTTCCATCTTTATTGATCCAAAACAATCAATTCGTAAATTGCGGAGATGGAGAAGCAGTCGGAAACACTAAAGCGGACCAATTACAGGTCTTGCGTCTGCATTGTTGCAGCGTGTGGTTGCATTTCTGATGAGGTGCACGTCACGCCTGTTAGTCCTGTGATAGACTGCTGACCTGTCCAGGGTGTACCCCGCCTCTTGCCCATTGACAGCTGGGATAGGCCGCAGCTTCCCGTCGAATGATGAATGATGTCATCTTGACAATAAATACATCAGGTCAGAAAGTGCTTATGCATGTTGTCCTAAGGGGCAGTTGCTGGCTAAATATTGTCCTTTAATTTAGTTAACTGACACACTCATGGTCCTCTGTTGGTTTCCTCAGTGTAATAACATGCTCCTACGTCTCTTCACAATACCTTTGCATGACGCCAACTAATCTGTTAAGCCATGCAGGTTCTGTTGCTAAAAGTTTGTCGCTAATTAAAAAAGTAAAAGGCTAACAAGTATGTACTGCTTGGAGCTCTGTTGACTTTAACAGCAGCTGACCACAAACGTCCCTTTTCACGCTTCCTCACACTTTTTCATTAATGAATTTGCCGAAGAGGCAACGTATCATCTGCAGATTTATAGATGCTAGATCAGTTTATTAAGTTTAAGTCTGATACCAGTCCAGATAAAATCTTCAGAAGCAGCTGCACCTTAAGACTAAATTAAACGATCAGAGTCACCTCCTATCTGAATCTTAAATAAATGACTTTCCCCTGGATCAGTAGGTTTGAAGTAAAGTCACTGTTTTCAGATGTGCTGACTTCTTTTAGTTCGTTTCTCTTTCACCGTCTCAGACTGAACGTACTCCACCTTCCAATATCCTTACCTACAGCGTGTCGGCTGGTGTTGCAGCCTTGAATCCAAATGCATTTTTTTTTTTTTTCAGCAAACCCATTCCTTCGCCTCGTAGCTCTGCTGATATTATAGCTTCTGCCGCTCAGGAGGGAAAGAGAGTGGATGTTTTTTCACCGCTGTAGCCCAGTAACAATTTCCTAGTGGGATTCGGGCCAAGATGAGTCAGTACGAGGCTCGGGCAAGCCTCGGGAAAAAAAAAAAAAAATGCCATGGATGCACGGTGATCGTGATAGTAACAGATTTTATTTTGCATTCAGAGATATCTGGAGTAAAGAAGTGAATGGCGTGCTCAGCTGAACATATGGCACATAATGCAGCCGTCCACTTACTATAACATTTATTTCCTGGTTTAAAATGTCAGGATTGATTTCGGATGCCGTCTCGTTTCAGGATATTCATTCGCTCTAATAGCCCGTTTAGCCAGCCTCCCTTCACATTTGGATTCAAATTTACTGGATTCACCGGTGGATTCGTGTTTACAAACTTATTTAGACCCGTAATTATCTCAAATGCTGCTGGAGATCCCGACGTTTCCAAAGATACCAAATGTGTCAGCTTGAATTTTGTAGAAACGTGCATAAATGATGCACAAGACAGCCGGAATATTTGCATCTGATGCAACGGTGCAGTCATAAAACCACGGCATCTTCACTTTGAATATTTCACTCGGAAAGAGCAACACAGAGGGAACACTCTGAAGACTGTGAACCAGCGTGGAGAGGACGTATTCATAATTTAAAGAACGTCACGGCTGGTATCGAGTGTTAAAGTGGTTAAATGGTTTTAAATCCGTCTCCAGGCATGAACGGTTAGGAAAAGTCATTTTGGAAATATGCAGATAAACCGGGCACATGAGCAGTTTATCAAAAATATCTACAAGCCCCGCGTCGCTGTAAACGACGCCCCAGCAGAAGCCACTGTTGTCTGCTCAAAGACGGGAACTGTATGACGCCGTTTTTAGTTTGAAAGAAAAAAATAATAAAGAGAACAAAACGTGCCTTTATTGTGATGCTCCTGATTGAAGTGTGACGCTCATTGAGGCCGCCAGAGGAAGTGAGCTATTTGTGATTCATATCTGCTGTGGGGCTTTGAAAATGAGGAGTGTGTGTGTGTGTGTGTGTGTGTGAGCGAAGGTGTGCTTGTGGGTAAACACAGCGACGGGTTTATTAGAGCGCTGGAAGAAGACTCCTCTGTGACGTGAGGTGAGAAAGATTAAGGACACGTGAGCTCAGTCACACGTGAGGGTAACACGAAACTGGCTTGAAAGCTGAGGTTACTGAGCGTAACTTGATACTTAACTTTATATGTATACACACCGATCAGCCACAACATTAAAACCACTTTTAGACCTGGCATTCATTGGTGTGGATGTTCCTTAGGCCTCGTCCACACGTACCAAAACGATCTTTTCCTCCTCCGTTTTCCCTGACATCGTTTCAAGAATATCTGCGTCCACACGGATCCGTCTCAGCACGACTTAAAACTCTACTTCATATTCCAGGCCTATAGGTGGCGCTGTTTCAGTTTCAGAAATTCACCAAAAACGGAGAGGAAGAGGCGGAGCATGCGCATAAAGCTTGAGCGCTGTTTACAAATCGGCTTTAGAAGAAACCAAACTCAAGGAGAAATGATATTTAGCCCTAGTAACCATAATAGGCTCAATATCTTCTCCAGCAGGAACACGAGCATGTAGCGTCACCATCGTTGGTGATGTTGTTAGGAGACGTCTCACGGGATATAAGAGGTGGAAGGCTGCTCCAGTGGTCACCGTTTTCCCCGTCCACACGAAAACTCAAGAGCTGCGTTTGCGAATTTTTTCACCCTGGGACCAGGTTTAAAAAAAGTGCCTTTTAGGACAATGTGTGTACAGGATGCGTGTGGACAGTCGGCCAAAACTAAAAAAAACAAAACAAAACAAAAAAAAAAAAGCATGAAGAACATCTCAAGGTGTTGACCTGGCCTCCAAATTCACTAGATCCCAAACTGATCAAGTATCTGTGGGATGATCCACAGAGGAGGCCCCTCCCCTTAACCCGTAGGACCCCCACTAAGAATACTGTCTCCAACTCTTCTCGCTGCCTTCGCACGGACACAATAATCCTCTAATAATCAGGGCAGACATGCCTTATATGAGCACATGAGATGGAATTTCTTGTTGTTTTCAGGCGTCGCACAGTGTGGCGTCAGAGTTTGGTAATCCAGTCAACACTTAAATATTAGCGCCTAGGAATCAAAACAAACGCTTCATCTAATCTTTTCTCTCTGGTTGCAATAAACACACTCTTGCCGTGCGTGATCCATAGAGGAGGCCCCTCCCCTCAACCCGTGAGACCCCCACTAAGAACATTTTCTCACCAGACACCACAGGACACCCTCAGAAGGTCCATTCTCTGATGAGTCCCAACTGTTTTGGAGGCACAAAGGAGACCTATAAAATATTAGTTAGGTGGTCGTAATGTTATGCCTGATCGCTGTACAGTGCTACATGAACTACCCATAGCTTTAAAATGATGCTCAAGCATTAAAGGCATTAGAAAGCAACATCACTGGGCTTTTAATCTGCACAGTTTCTCACAAAGAACGTTGAACCTTGAAACGCACATCTGACCTTACTTTGCATTACTTTCTATATATAATACAGTTTTATAACGCAGCGCTAAAGCTGAATTTTGGGTGCACACTTATATTTTGCAGCCCGTCCTTCATGCAAGTACTGTCTCCAACTCTTCTCGCTGCCTTCGCACGGACACAAGCATTCCTCTGATAATCAGGGCAGACATGCCTTATATGAGCACACGAGATGGAGTTTCTTGTTGTTTTCAGGCGTCGTAAGATGTGTATGCGTCAGAGTTTGGTAATCCAGTCAATAGTTAAATATTAGCGCCTAGGAATCAAAACAAACGCTTCGTCTAATCATTTCTCTCTGGTTGCAATAAACACATTCTTGCCGTGCGTGTTTGCCGCCCCCCACCACACGGGACACGAAAGAATGCGCTTGTTCTTGACGTGACGGCTTTCCAGGAGGCAGCGGATAAAACCGGCTGTGGTTGCAAAATCTGAACCAATCGACGTTGAAAACGTGGGTCCATCCCGGTCCGGCTTCATCTGCTGAATAACACCAGCGTTGTCGATGAAATAAACTAGATAAACTCTGTATTCTGGCTGAGGGTTTGGGGCATGTAAGCACATCTGTAAACAGCTAATCTGGAGTCAGTCAACACAGCTAGTGGAAACCAGTGAGCTGCTTTTCATGCGTCATCCTGAACTCCAAACTGTTTCGTTTTGTGCAAAGCTCCTCTTGAAGCCCTTTTGTTTTCGTTCATGTTACATGTGTGTGCGTGTGCGCTGTGTGATTGTGCGTGCGGTCTGAAGTGCTGCTTCCCTGCTGATAGTCCTGTGACTGGGATCTCCTCCCTCCAGCCTCCTTCGCATCTTCCTTGACCTCCTTCAAACTTTGTCTAATGAAAAACCTTCTGCTGCGTGCGCGTTTCTCCCTCCCCTCCCTCCCTTTCTCTCTCTACAAACACACAGAAGCATGCAACCGCACTGAGACACATTTACTGATATGCAGACACAAGCACTCACAAGCAGAAAAAAACAACCGCAGACGCACAGACACTGAATTCTTATTTACAAAAAAACATATATGTGTAAAGTGCACACGTGTGTTCGTCCCTCGACTCCACGTCTAGGAGCAAAGAGACGTCGTTAAACAAAAAGCAAGTCCTCAGGTCCGACTCCACAGAGATTTAAATCCCGTCTCCTTGCGGCACACGGTCACAAAAACAAGATTTTCCTCAGTGATGATTTTAAAGTAAAAGGGAAAAAAAATGAAAAATTCATCAAATTCTTCTTTTCTTTTAAGAGGTGCTGGTTGTGGTGGGACGGAGGTGTGTGTGTGTGTGCAACAGGAAATGGGACGGATGCACCTTTTCTGTGTCACTGCTAATGTCGCATGTTGCCCTGGACCTCCAGAGGCCTGCAAGTCTGGCGCACATGCACTCAAACGCATCATGCGAGCCCAACACGCACGCACACATCATTACACATGCGGTGCACACAATCATTCACTTTACGCACATATCACTCGTACACAGACGCGTCCTCAAATGTACTTTGCACACGTACGCACGCACACACACACATGCGCTCCGTGTCATGTTCCTGCTCGGCATCATGGGAGTTCTTGCTCTGAACATTAAAGCAGGGACCAGTACATTTATCTGCTGCTGGAATAAAGTGGTGGAAATCAGTTCTGCTTGTCATAACACAAACACACACACACACACACACATGAAAAGTGTACGTGCGTGCCTGCGTGTGCGCGCGCTAATACAGAGGAGCAGAGGTTGACCTCAGGCTACCAGCTAATTAAAACTGTTCCAGAGAAATGAGAGAGGAAGGGAGGGAGAAAGGAGGAAGAGAGAGAAGGGGAAGAAAAACAGAGAAAAAGAGGAGTAGTTAGGAAAGAGATTGAAAAGAGTGAGACAGAGGGAAGATGGAGGAAATGAGAGAAAGACCAGAAGGCAAAGAGAGAGAGAGAGAGGCGCTTTCTGGGTTTTATTTTAGTTTTTGGTTGAGTTTGTCTTTAGCTGAACTGAGAAAAGGAGAGTGCTGTATGGTTTACAAAGCCCTCCAAGACAAACTTGTGATTTTGCGCTGTATAAATAAAAACCGACGCATTAATTAACGCTCTCAGATGAATCATGTGTGGCGATTAATTCACGTAACATCAAGCGGTTAAACGCCAAAATTCAAAGAGTATCCACTCACGCTGCAGCAGGCAAAACTTTTAATTCACTGCGCTGGCTTCGAAGCGGAATCGCAACCCCCCCTTTTCTTTTTCTTTTTTTTCTACTGCGCCCAGTGACAGGCCCTCCACAAGAAAGGATACGCGGCGTGGCTGCGGTCGGTGTTCTGTGCAGGATAGTTTACTCGTTTGATGCCAGACCTTTGCTTTGTGTATGGAGTCAGTGTCACGCCGCCGCCGCAAAAATGTCTTCCTCGCAGCGCAGCCAAAAAAGTGTGGAGAATGGTGGTGTTTAATCGAACGCGGCGACAGCCACTCTCAGCACTTTTCAATGCCTTGGATGCCGAAGGGGTGTATCAGGCGTAACATTATGACCATATTCTAATATTGTGTAGGTCTCTCTTGTTGCCTCCGAAACAGTTGGAACTCATCAGAGAATGGACATGGACCTTCTGAGGGTGTCCTGTGGTGTCTGGCAACACAGTATTGTTAGTGGGGGTCCTATGGGTCGAGGGGAGGGGCCTCCTCAGTGGATCATCCCACAGATACTTGATCAGGTTGGGATCTAGTGAATTTGGAGGCCAGGTCAACACCTTGAGATGTTCTTCATGTTTTTTGAGTTGTTCCTGAACTGTGTCAGGCTGCATCCTGCTGGGGATGTCTGCTGCCATCAAGGAGTGTCATTGCTACGGGGTGGGGGTGTCTGGTCTGGTCTAGGTGGGTGCTACATGTTTAAGTAACATCCACATGAATGAATGCCAGGTCCAAAAGTTTCTCAGCAGAACATTTAATTGTCACAAGATGGTCAACGTTATTCACTTCTCCTATCAGTGGTTTTAATGTTGTGGCAGATCGATGTACGCACGTTTGATGGACAGGAAGGGTGGGTGGGACGAGTGAAAGAATGAAGAAAACACTGATCATGCAGGAAGAAGGGTGAACAGATTTAGACGTGGCGGAGGAAAGACGGGAAATGAGTTTGTTACTGTAAATCAAGTGTATCCGCTGTTTGTTGCAGTCGTGCGTTTTTATTTGTAGATGCAATGCCGGTAAAGCTTTCCTGTATTGAGCCGAGTATAAGTAGTATAATCGAGAGACAGGAAGTGGCGATAAGAGCGGGAGATAGACAGAAGACGCATGGGACGTTCATGTTTTATTCACGCGGCAAATACAGAATCGATGTCTCTTTATATAATTCATGCTTCGTTTTAAATATTTCACTGTCAACAAGCTAATTAGCAATTTAAGACGGCAGCGTGTTTGTGTTTATTTGTCTACTTGTATGTGTGTGTGTGTGTGTGCGTCCCGGTGGGTTTGTGCGTTTGAAACAAGCCGCCCGTGCCAAACACGCTGGGTCGGAGCAAAGGGGAGCGTGTGCGTTGAGGAAGAGGAGGAGGAGGGGAAGGAGGAGAAAGAGGAGGCGTGGAGTGTTTGTTTCGCGGGTTGTGGTTCGTAGAAAAGTGAAAAGCCCAGATTGAAGTTTGATATGTTTGTTCTCTCCCCCCTTGTCCCACTTACATGTCCCCGTGGAGCTCAGAGGAGGAAGGCAGCGTGGCGTATGTGTGTGCGTTCGTGTTTATGTGTGTGTGTGTGTGCACGTGAAACACAAGCTGGAAGAGGAGGGGAGGAAAAAAAAAAGTGAGCCAAAACAGATCAAGATAAACAGATAAACAGACGGATTGAAATAGACAGACTGACAGCGAGACAGGGAAAGATAAGAGAGAGGAGACGTGAGCTGGAGAGGGCACCGAGTTAGACAGTGGGAGATGAGTTTGGAAAACTCACATACACATTCGCGGCAGCGGCAGCGGCAGCAGCGCCGGGTGATTGACAGGGGCCCACAGACACGCCTACAGACTGAGAAAAAGGATGAGTGGAAAGAGAGTGACAGAGGGAACGACAGAGAGAGAGACGCAGTGATCCACAGTGGGATACAAATCAAATCAGACAGCGGAGAGACAAACAAAAAGACAGATAGACAGACGGACCAAGCGACAGTCACTTGCTGTATTTGTCTGTTTGTGTCCTCGGCTGCACCGTCGGACGCGCTCTGACCAACTGGTTTGGGTTAAAGTAATGACCCGAAACATTTGCGTGGTAACCGCGGTGTCAGTTTTGCCTACAGTGTGCCTCGGCAGCAGTGATTCATTAGAAATACCCAGTTCATGAGAGCTGCTGCTGTTATAAAACTCTCTGCGTACGGTTAGGCCTTTTTTTTTTTTTTTTGTCAGGGTAGCACTCTGCTCCACAATTTCTGTTTATTTCAAATGAGTAGAAGAAGAAGTTAACGTACAGTTGTTGCAGTTTAATGCTAAAGCCAACCAGTGTTGCCAGATATATTGTATTTATACAATACTGTAGTATCAGGGTGACATAAAAGGCCAAGTATACCATAGTCTACCATTTGACTGACTTTAAATGGACAAGTCTCCAGTTTTGATTTTAAATGCTCTCTCCTAGCGTGTGATTATTTTCAAGTTGTTTTAGCTCATGCCATAGTTTGGCTCAAAATAATAATAATAATAATAATTTTAAAGCGACAGTACGATATTTCTTCATTTCCCATCTGTCCTCATTCTGGTCAGAGTCTCCTTTTCTAGAATAGTTTTGATTTTAAATGCTCTCTCCTAGTGTGCGATTATTTTCAAGTTGTTTTAGTTCATGCCATAGTTTGGCTCAAAATACAATAATTTTAAAGCGACAGTACGGTATTTCTTCATTTCCCATCTGGAAAGACTAAAGCCAGTGCAGAAATGCCTCATTCTGGTTGAATTCTGTATCGCAAATACCCCAGAGTCTCCCTTTCTAGAATAGTTTTGATTTTAAATGCTCTCTCCTAGCGTGTGATTATTTTCAAGTTGTTTTAGTTCATGCCATAGTTTGGCTCAAAATACAATAATTTTAAAGCGACAGTACGATATTTCTTCATTTCCCATCTGTCCTCATTCTGGTTGAATTTTGTATCGCAAATACCTCAGAGTCTCCTTTTCTAGACTGGTGGACCAGAGAAGTCCTATTTAATAAAAAAATAAAAGCTGCACCAAAAGACAAACATGTACTCCTTGTCTTGCAGGACACATTTGCACAATCTAATTTTCCCACAGTCCGCTGTGTGCCAGTCACTAGTTTATCTTGAAGTTTAGGCCGTCCTCCTAAACCAAAAATCACAAGGGCTTCATATCCTCCTCAACATCCTCGCGGGTAAGAAAAATCAACGCAGCATCGACAGGGGTTAAAGCTGCAGAATTATAAAGAGTTGTGAACCACTTTTATAAGATGAAGACGAAAGGGAAAATTGGTTTCATTCATCATATTTTCTTAAGTTCATAAGTTTTAATCCCAAGAGTGAAGTGTGTTCCATTTAAACTGAAAACTGAAAACTGAAATATATATATATTTATAAAAAAAATGGTGCAGTCTAAGCTCAAATTTCATCAACAAAAAATAAAAGTTCATCCGCAGGAAATCTGTGCATGAGTCTGAGCTCTGCCATTCTGTCAGTGCCTTTCCTTTGAGAGGCTGCAGCTGGGCTTTTTTCCTTCACTGCTGCTGATGCTGTGATAAAGAGAGAGAGAGCGAGCAAGAGTTTCCATTTAGAGCAGTGTTCAAGCCTATTACCTTAATTCTGCCCTTGCAGGAAATCTCACAAAGATCACTTTTATACATGTATTTTTCCTTCCCAAAGACAAACTTAATTCAGCCTAATTACCATGAAAAAGAAAGTCCCCCTGTAGCTGAAAGTCAGGCGTCCCCAGATGGAATCAAGACGTGAAGTCATCACTGTTTCATTGACATGATGATCTCAGTGAGGAATACTGTGCAGTAATGGCACAAAATCAAATTTTCAAAACCATAAATGTCATCAAATAAATAGAAAAGACAAAAATACTGAGTCTTATATTGAAACATTGTCTAATATTACAATATATCTATACATCTTTTTGTTAGAGATGTGTTTTTTTTTGAAGATTATGATACTTGACAGGCTCATATTGACTTAACACACTGTGCCTAAATTAAGCATTAGTCAGGGAATACAGAGGCTTCCCTAAAGTGTAACACCACATCCAACATCTGACACGTGCGGCGACGGTGTCCAAATTAGCATGCGCAGACCTGAAAGGCCCCTTTTTCATATATTTGACATTCTTTGCAACGCAGAGATCACATCTTCAAAGTCTGTAGTAGTTGAGGTATCTTGCACTGACATCAGAGAGGAAAAAATGATGAATGTTGAATGGTGCTGTGCTGTGAAGTTCTGGCAAAAAAAAAAAAAAGGCCTCCAACGCACAGCTTTGGCAAGCTTTCACCCCGTCTCTACGCAGCTCTATTACTGTATATCTATGCATTTAGAAATGAAGGAACTGCGAGAAAGATGTCAGGCAGTCGCTGCGGGAAGGGAAGGGAATTTTTTGAAATGCGGGGGGAGAAAAAATAAAATGCAAATTACCTGCGTTTCCATCAGCCACGTTGAAGAAAAATAAATTGAATTTTCAAACCGACTTTCAAGAACTGATTTGTGTTTGGTGGGTTGTTATCATGCTTTTGTGTCAGACAGTGTAAGTCGGGTGCCCACGCTTTTTTGGCTTGTGAGGTACTTTTGCAATGACCAAGTCAAAGTGATCTACCTCTATATAGTCATATTAACAGCCATATTAATATTCATATTGATTGTTGTTACAGCGTTAAAGATGAATGTTTGTCTTGTTTGTTTTGGAGTTGCAACGGATAAATGTTTTAGACCAGTGATCCTCACAATTTTTTTTCACAAGAGCCACATTGACAGTGCAAAATTAAAAATCGGGGCCCAGTTCTGGCTCGCGAGCCGTGCATTGAGTAACTGTGTTTTAGACTAACATCTAAAAAGAAATTTCCAACAGCAAGCGATCTACCAGCACTACCTTCATGATCTACCAGTCGATCGCGATCAACGTAATGGGCACCCCTGGTGTAAGTGATATATCATGCTTTCAGTCTTAAGGTGGAAATGAAGGTTTGCACGTTTACATACTGTAAGGGACCTGACTACAGCTACAGCTCATGGTATGAGATGTGTATTTCTTCATCAGTGGGAAGTCACAATATACACAGAACATCTCACAAAGGATTTCTTAACCTGCAGACCTTTCTTTTTTTACCTCGAGTGAGCATAAAAGTTGACATTTACATTCAGGTTTTCTGGTTCTTGGATGGCAGCCCAGTTTTTGTTCCTGCTGCATTACTGCAGCAACTCCATGAAAATTCACTATAACTTAACAGTTTCCTTAAACCATATAAACATCTCATCCGTGTGCCGAGGCTGCCTCGATTTTTCCTTGCAACCCTTTTCTTTTTCCCGACATCATTAACATTAAATTATCCATATCCCTGTTTGCAGTTGTTTGTCCTCTTGTTCAGAGGACTACAAAGAGGTTATTTCTCTCTTCACTGTTTCACTTCACAGCAAAATCTCATCTCCTCTGCCTCAGTGGAGTTCACATCACCGATTCTTATTGAAGGGGAAATCACACAGCCATTGGTGAGCACGGTCATTATTTGGATAATGACTAATCTGCCCCCGACTTAATTCCATTCCTGTGATCTGATGTCCAGGTTGGAGACAGAGGATGTGGTTAATGATGTGGCTGCAGCATTGTCTGGGAATGCAGAGGATATGCAAACACATAGGCTTGCAGTCACTCGTTTGCTTATCTAGTTAGTTACATGTATGAGTTCTGGTTCTGTGTCTCAATGGACACGCATTGAGACACACATTTGGCAATCACCCCATCATCTATTTTTATCTCCAAAATTCCCTGACCTTAAACACGCCCTCCTGTTATTCTGCAGTGCTGTATGAATATTCAATAATTTTCTTTCCTAAACATTGAATGGTAAAGATAATGTGACTTCATCACAAAAAAAAAACCAAACCAGTACAATCAAAGCAACAAACTCTGGAATATTTCTTGTAACAAAATAAGTTTTAGTGTAGTCGCCATAACTTCATCTTTCAAAATTCCCTTCACCATCTCTAGTTGCTACATCGCCCGTGGAAATTAAACATTACAGCACCGTTCAATTAGTTCATAAAGTCATTTTTAATATGACTGTTTTGGCCACGGATAACAGCACCGGACGATCACACAATTATATTCGCCACATAACATTAACCACATTGGTTGTATGGGGAGTCGACTCAGACTTGATTCATCCACAAGGGAAACTGCTTTGTCACAGAAGCTCAGTTGTATTAAAAAAAAAAAACACTTGAGAAACACTAGTCAAAAGAAACAGGTGGAGATAGTTAAAAAAAAAGAAACTATCTAAAATTATATTAAATTACAACTAAAATTGTAGTAAAATTAAATAGTATTTGCAAAATTTCCAAATGAACAAATGTATAAGAAATAGAGACATATATAATATGTATTATATACATAGGAAGGATTAATAAGGTGCAGTCATGTGCATTAACATTAATAACACAGATATTTGTGTTATAGAAAGGTGATCATACCCTACTGGATTGAGTATGAGTATGACTGAAGACATATAGTGTGAATAAAACGTTAATATGCCACCTCCTCTGTGAGCATGATTTCCACATTACTCTCTGTCATGAACTACGTCTTTTGTGTTTTAATTACATCCTTACTTGCGTTCATGTTCTCTACCCCCTGCAAAAAATGTTCACAGGTTATTGGAAGCTAGACAGAGAGCCACACATGATTTGTCCTCGTTGAACTGTCAGGACCTTATTGACCTTATTGACGTTAACCTAAAACGTAATTACATGTTTATGGTTAACTCAATCCTTATCCCTATCAGGACAGAGTCTATAACCGGGTCTTAACCCTAAAAAAGGCTTTAACGAATGAAGAACCGGCCAAAATGTCCTCGCTTTCCGAAGCTGTCCTGATTTGCAATGTTTCCACTGGGTCCTCACAAAGACAGAAGTACAAGCTCAAACACACACACACACTCACATTCATCCATGCACTTGGTCTAATTTTTATCGAATGCAACATTCACAGCATTGACCTGCTCACTCAGACGCACTCGCTCTCACATGCACCAAAAAACACACCAAACACCCAAACACAACTCCCCCCACTGCACACACACACACGCATATGCGCTCACACACTCCCACAAACAGAAACTCACACAAACACAATTGCCCTCCTCTTCTCACATGCTTTTTTACTCTGTGCTCATTTGGTGATGTTAATGCTTGCAGACATGTACAGTGTGCTTTAACAGCGGAGGGGAGGGGAGGGCGTGTGCGTTCGGGTGTGTGTGTGCAAGTGCATACGTGCGAATGTCAGTGTGTGTACTTACCGCTTTTAAAAACCAATTAACAGCGCACAGCAGCAGCAGCAGCAGCAGCCCCCCCTCTCCAAAAGAAGAGGTGAATTAAACATCACCGAGACCAGATGGAAAGAAATCAGAGGGAGAAAGAGAGAAGGATGAATAATTGAAGACAGGGGGGATCATAAAAAAAGGGGGAAATAAAACTGAAATAAGAGATAAAATGAAGTGTAAGAAAGCAGAAGTCAATTAGAGAGACTGGGAGAGTGCTGCAGGGAGAAGCAGACAGGAAGACAGGGGAAAGAGTGTGTTTGTGTGTATTTTTTGCATGCGTTTCTTTCTGTGTGTGTGTGTGCTGTGCTGCGTGTTTTCTGGAAAAGAGTCAAACTAACGCAACCCGGTTGTTTGAAGTCCTCCGCGGCATAATCAGGTTGGTTGCAGTACAGTGATGATTAGACGGCGCTCTTTTCTGACAAAGCTGAACTTCAGTGCGACGCCGTTCCCGAACGCAACGTCTGATCCTACGCGCGCGTGGGCGGGTTTATGTTCGCAAAAGAGAGAAAGAGGGCACAAAAATAAAAATAAAAAACTGTGAACCCGGAGACAGTTTAGCTAAAGTGACTCGTGAGCAGAGCTGACATACAGATCACAAACGATGACGCATTTCCCCACAAAGAATGAGCTCACACAGGAAATCCAAATACATGTAGTTACACAGGTCACATTCGTGTTCGTGCATGACTCACGAGTTTAAGAAAGTCAGTTAGAAACGTCCTTAAGAGTTACTGTAGCTGAAGTGAAGAAAAAGGAAGAAAATTTTTAAGAAGTAGTTTCTTCTGCTAAAATGTGACACGCTGCACGAACATTGAGAAGATGAACTCAAAAGTTGATCTTTGTCTCCAGTGGAATTCTACAGTTATTTTGGAAGTGAAAGGTGCAGTAATAAAACCGCATACACCGATCAGCCAAAACATTATAACCACTGACAGGAAAAGTAAACTACATTGACCATCTTGTATCAATTCAGTGTTCTTCTGGGAAACTTTTGGACCTGGTATTCATTCAGGTCACTTAGACATGTAGCACCCACCTAGATCAGACCAGGCACCCCCACCCCATAGCAATGACACTCCTTGATGGCAGCAGACATCCCCAGCAGGATGCAGCCACAAAAACACTTTAGGAACAACTAAGAAAAAACATGAAGAATATCTCAAGGTGTTGAACTGGCCTCTAAATTCAGTAGATCCCAAATTAATCAAGTATCTGTGGGATGATCCACAGGGGCCCCTCGCCTCAAAGACCCCCCCAACTAACAACATCCTGTTGCCAGACACCATTGGACACCTTCAGAAGGCCCATGTCCGTTCTCTGATGAGTCACAACTGTTTCGGAGGCTCAAGGGAGACCTACACAATATTAGGTGGTCATAATGTTATGGCTGACCTTGTACGTACATGCATTTTGTTGTACTTTCTTTTTTTTTCTTTATTTAAATGTACAAATGCACAGTTTCCTGCCAGTAAAGGAAAACAAATGACGTAGATTAGAGAGGTAGACATAGAGATGCAGTATCAGCTTCAGATGTAATCCTTAAGATTCAGATTTTCCTCTAAAATAAATATTTAAGCGTTTGTTTATGTCTCTAAGCAGAGGACAGGAAAAAAGAATCCTATGTTTCTGTCCCTGCGTGCTGTCTCAGTTCATCTGTTCTTGGTTCATTATATCTGAATGCGTGTGTGTGCGCAGTTTAGTAGTCGTGTGCTCGTGAGTCCTGCGTGCGGCTGTGTGTATGAGTGTGTGTGTCCTCTGCGTCTGCACGGCGGTAATTGATCCTGCGTGTGTGTGTGAGATTTCCAATAACTGCTTGGTTTGCTCAGCATCTCCTCTGCGGTCGGCGTCACGCTGCTCCTCTGTTCTGCTGGAAGTGTTTGTGAGGAGAAATAAAAGCAGCGTTAGGTGGTGAGAGGGGACACTGGGAAATCACAGAGCTACTGTTTACAGCAAACACACCGAGAGAGAGCGAACCGGGACACGGTTATGATCTCCGTGTCCGTCCCCCTGTGTGCGTCTCTCTCTGTCTGCTCTCGTGGACGTCTCCGCCGGTTAAAATGCCGCGTTCTTCGAGGGCATGAATGTTACATGATTTCCCAAACATCAAATAAACAAGGCGGCAGTAAACATGCCGTCCCGCAGGACTGATGCAGCCGTTGCTCGTGGCCAAACAGAAACAAACAGGTCGCTGCAATCTGACCTTTCTCTGTAAATGACTGGAGGGACGTATGACTTTGTAATGTGACAGAAAGCTCCTGTAGCTTCACGTGTGGAGCCGCGAGCGCGTTTCTGAAAGGGAAAGGAGCAGCGCCGCGGCATTAACAAGGGAGCGCCGCAATTAACCAGTGGATCTAATAAGATGAAACGATGCATTGGAACATTGTTTCTTCTGAGACTGACTCTGCTTTCTGCCTCCATAATTCATCTCGCCTGCCTTTGCTGTCATTTGATGACGCTCCTTTTTCATGCCAGCGCCGCGAGTTTCCCTCTCAGCAGATGTTCAGACCAGAAACAGCCCCACGGAGTTGCGGATACGCAAGGGGCTGTGCTGATGATGAAATTCAGAGGCCAGGTTTTCAAAAAAGAGATGTGCTAGAACTGCCTGCTTTCTACAGATCCCCAAACTGCAGCTTCAGTGTTTCTCGAAACAGGCCACAGGTCTAGATGTGGTTTGAGCAATAGATTCAAGAATTTGAAGATTCATCAGACACCAGGAGTTTATTATTACTCTTCCTTACTTGTTTTCACATTATGTTCAGGCTGCAGAGTAATGTCCTGAGATGCTGCCGCATCCATGAGGCAAAAATAAAACCGGATTCAACCGTTTTGCCTCTCGATCAAGCATTTTTGCACATTGAAAATTCTGTTTGATTCTGGCTGACGGTTTAAAAAAAAAATAGCCATGAAAGATTAAATATGTTCAGAGGAACATGTCTAACATTTCATTACCGACTAGGGGTCGCATTAACCGAACATTTTCCGTCGACCGCTTTTTTTGAAACTGTGACGGAAAAATCTGAAGGCCATCTGTTATTTTGACAGATTGCAATTCCCACCCCTGACCACTTGGTGGCGAGTGACTTTATTAATTGTCTCTTGTCTCTAATCGCAGTTTGCATTCGCTAAACTTTCACCAGTGCGCGATTTCCTGGTGAACCGATTACACTGATGCACACACCAGAGCTCGGCATATATACAATATATACGTATATATGTCTGTGCAGCTAACGGCAGCTAACAGGCTAGCAAAACGGCTAGCAAAATGGAGGAATCGGATGAAGCACGTTGCTAGGACTGATGGAAGGCGAAATTTATTTTCAAAATCTACCTGATGGAAGTCTTGATGTCCAAATTGTGCAAAATAAAAGAGTTAGCATAAAAGAGTTAGCATAAAAGCGTTAGCATATCACCGAAGTACTTCAACTCTACAATACCACGACTGTTAGCAGTCTCGGTCCTACAATTTAAAGTCAATACTGTCAATACTGAAAAAGTACTTAAATTTAATGAAAAGTAAGTGCTATTTAATGTCATTATTATCATTTTAAAAAATTAAAGTGACGGGTAAAAATAGATAATTTTTAGGATTTCTATGAACAATGAAAAAGTCTAGCTCATCCTCTGTTACTGACAGATGTTTTAACAGCTCAAGAAGTATGAAAACCCTTATTTCCTTTTCTGCAATGACACAAAACCTGAGCCGGTAATGATGCAGGAAATTCTTATTTACTGTCCAAGAAACCCAGCGTTGAGCATTTGCATTATAATAATGGTTTGTCATGCATGTTTTCAAATTTCAAGCTACAAATGTCAGAAAAATACACAAAGACTTTATTATGTGTCTCTTCAGCTTCTCTTTTTCATCTACTCACACATACACAAGACTTCTTCTTCCTCTCTCTCTCTCTCTCTCTCTCTCTCTCTCTCTCTCTCTCTATCTCTCTCGGGCGAACACCTTTTTCTTTTTACGCTCCCGTCCACACTTTGCCCTTTTCTGCCTTTTCAGAAATGGCAAATGCATGCACACGGCATGCGCAACACAGCAGTGACAGATATGCATGCAGGCATGCGTGTAAACACGAACAATACCCGAACGCACACACAAACGCAGTGTTCCCCTCCTGCCTGAAAGTGGTGTGTGGTTGTTGAAATGGGAGCGAGCCGTAGCCCAGAGGCAGAACTGGGACATGAATACAAGGAGAGGGTCAGCGTGGCAGTTTTTTTGGGGGGGGGCAGGCGAGGAGAAGGGGGAGTTGTTAGGACGATGAATGCTTTGTGGTGTGGAGGTCTGCAGTTTAGGGTTACAAACCTCACAAAACTGTCTGCTCATTCCAACATAGTATTGGTTTCGCTTGCAGGAAATTGTATTTGGCCCCTGGCAGCCATGTTAGAGGTCCTCAGCCGTTGGGAAACAGCGGGCGCATTCCTCGGTGTGCTCTCTAACCATGTCTAATGAGATGACAAGACATCACACTTTGAAGTCGGGGCAGTTAAAATGTCAAGTGACTTTCTGTTTTGCAAGGACTTCCTTCCTTTTCATGTTAACTTAAAATTCCAGCGAGAGCGGCGCACGGGAGTTTATATTATATTTAATGCGAGCGAGCAGGATTACTGTTTAGTCTGCAGCAGAAGAGGCAGTGAAGAGAAGCTGATTGTTTCCTGGATGGATGTCAGCTGACCTCTTTGTGTTGTTTCTTTGTGATCCTCAGACTTATCAAAGAGTGAAGGGGAAATATGAAGTTAGCCAAAAGATTCGCTTCTGCCAGAAAACACATGTGAGCTAAAGGGAATGTGACAAACATTAAGGGGCAGCTGACGCCAGTAGTAGTAGACACTGGTATACACAACGATTTTATATCACTGGGGCCAGAACTGCAGGAAAGAAGCAGTTTTGTAACAGGGACTACTGTTTTTGGTCCCTGAACCTTTTCCCAAGAAAAGCCCAAACTGACCTTTGTTCACATTTAACTGGTATCAACAACTAGTGGCTGTAAAAATAGTTTCTGTCTGTCAGTAGCAAAAATAGCAATCTGTTCATTTTCTTTTAACCAACTGAGCAATCATTCCTTAATCTTCATGGTTATGTGCGATTATCAGACCTCAATGACATCTTTTGACAACGGAAAACTACATTTTACACTGCTTGGAGGTGTTGCTGACCAACAACATTCTCATTTAGAGACAAAAATATGTAGCCTAGTCTTCAAATGACATTAACTTCCATGCCTGAACCACTTTGGGAGGCTTTATTTTCAACCATTCCACAATTGTCGTTGTTGGTAAATGCCAATGAGAAGATGGAAGAGTCAAGATACAAGCGGTTAGCGCTGATGCCTCACAGCAAGAAGGTTCTGGGTTTGAATAGACTTGTCGACTGGGGCCTTTCTGTTTGGAGTTCGCATGTGTCTACATGGGTTCTAATCTCCAGGTTCTCCAGCTTCCTCCCACCCTCCAAAGACATGCTGGTTAGGTTCATTAGTGATTCTAAATTGGCCGTAGGTGTGAGAGGAGCCTTGTGATAGACTGGTGCCCAATGAGCAGCTAAAGAAGCAACAAGCAGTTACAGAAGACGACTAAATGACTGCAGCAACACAGCATCATTACCAGTGATGAAATTCTTGGTGCATGGAGCCCACTCAACTTCACAGAAGCAAAAATACAATCTTCTTCTCAAGCCCTTGAATTCCTTTTGGAACATAAGCCATTCATGAATTGCCTACATCCATTGCCTGTCTTGGACCATCTTCTCAAGCTGTTGCCACCTCAGCCCGTCCTTCTTGAACTCTTGCTCTGTGCTTCTTCTCCAGATGTTCTTGGGATGACCTCACCCTCGGTTGGCCCTGTTCGTTCCTTGCCAGTGCTTTTTTGGTAATTTGCTGTGTTGTTTCTTCTCAGTGTGTCCACTTTCTCCTTTTCATCTGTACTTCTATTGGTTCCTGGTTGGTGTGTTCCCACGGAGCGATGTTGTTGATTGTGTTTGGCCAGAAGACGCGTCTTAGGCAGTGATTCATGAATATCTGCAGCTTGCTTATGATGCCAGTGGTGTTCTTCCATGTTTTGGATCTGTACAGCAGTGCTGCTTTGATGTTGGAGTTGAAGATTTTCATCTTGGTCTTGAGAGAGACGTTTTTTGTTTTCCAGATCTTGGTTAGGATGTTGAATGCTACTCTAGCTTTCCCAGTTTTTGCTTTTACGTCTTCCTCTGGTCCTCCGTCCACAATGTGTATGTGAAGACAGTGTGACGTCATCCGCAAAGTCGAGGTCGTCTGTCAGACTCCACTGGATTCTTTTTATTGCAGTAAATAAAATAAATGGCTAAATGAGGCCCCGTCCACACAAAGACCCTTTTTGATTTTAACACAGATGTTTTGCATCGTTTTGGCCGATCGTCCAAACAAATCCTGTAAATGAATTGCCTTAAAACGCACTTTTCTGAAACCTGGTCCCAGGGTGAAAAAAATTGGCAAACGCAGCTCTTGAGTTTTCGTGTGGACGGCGATGATGACATCGCCACACCCCTCAAGCAGCCTTCCACCTCCCACGAGACGTCTCCTAACAACATCAACAACAATGGTGGACTACATGCTCGTGTTCCTGCTGGAGAAGATATTGAGCCTATTATGGTTACTAGGGCTAAATATCATTTCTCCTTGAGTTTGGTTTCTTCTAAAGCCGATTTGTAAACAGCGCTCAAGCTTTATGTGCATGCTCCGCCTCTTCCTCTCCGTTTTTGGTGAATTTCTGAAACTGAAACAGCGCCGCCTATAGGCCTGGAGTATGAAGTAGCGTTTAGAGTCATGCTGAGACGGATCCGTGTGGACGCAGATATTCTTGAAATGATGTCAGGGAAAACGGAGTGGGAAAAGATCGTTTTGGTACGTGTGGACGAGGCCTTAGATAAAACTTTAGACTAAAAGTTAATAGTCACACATGAGACTCAAAGTTTGGTGTGATTGTTGCTACCATTGGCTCCTACCTACCTTGATAGCTATGATAAATGTCAGAACCGATCTATGTTTCTATGCACTAATCAGCTGTTGAAATTTCACGACCATATTACGAATTGATGCAAGACTGTGTTAAAAGCTACACGTGATTTTGGTGTCAATCAAAATTATGTTTGCATATAATGTGATATTTATGATTTTTGGGTAACACAGAGACACATGTATGCATGCTTCATACCTACAAGTATAAACTGCATGGGTGTAGTTAGACAGCACTGGTATTGATGTTTATGAAAGCCCAGCCTGATGGACAAAGGGGACCAGAATGAATAAAAGATATTAAAGGCATAAAGGATAATATGTTTAGGCACCGTGGCTTTTACTGGGAAGCTGTGTCTATTGTACCACTGGGTCATTATGCAATGAGAGCGAGAGAGAGAAGTAATACCTACCATCACCCCTCAGGGTAATGATGCGGGGATGTAAAGATGAAGGGAAGGAAAGAAGGAAAGATTGAGCGAGGAGGAGGAGGAGGCTGAAACTGACAGAGGAAATTGCAACGGGGGAAAGAACGACGGAAAAGAAGGAAGGGGGGGAAAGTTGTAGAAAAAACAGGCGGGGGGAAGAAAAAAAGTGATGTTCAGATATGTAGTGAGATAATGAGAGCGATGTTGGAGAACCAGAGGGGCAGCGAGGTGAGAAGGGAAGGGAAGGGAGGGAAAGAAGACGGGGAGGGGAGGAGGAGAGACAAAGAGGGGAAAAAATGAGCAAGATGGTACAAGATATAAAAGCTTTGTTGGGGAAAAAAAAAGGAAAGAGACTGGGATGAGTGAGACGGATAAAAAGAACGGAGTTTACAATATGGGAAAAAAAAATGCACAGGTGCCGAGAAGAAAGTGTCGGAAGAAGAGATAAACGGTCTGAAACTGGAGACGAAGGGTGGGAGTTTGAGAATGAAGGGAGAGAGAGATAGAGGTGTGTGTGTGTGTGTGTGTGTGTGTGCGTGCGTGTGTGTGTGTGTGTGTGTCGGTATCCCGTAGGGTTAATTACATCTCTGTTCTCTGTCAGTGCAGCTCTCTCCTCTGCGATCTGAGTCCCTGCTGCAGGCTGACAGGCCACACACACACTTATATTCACAAATATGCACAAAACGTATACGCACGTACACACACATGCTCAAATATCAGGACGCACAAACAGAAATGTTCCCTGTCTCCTCCTTTTTGTCTTTCTGTCACCATTTCCCCCTCTTCCTCTGTCCCAGTAAACACACCGCAGCCTGTCCCGGGAGGACCGCGCGCTGTTCTGCGCCGAGTCAGACACGCGAAAGCCCGTGCTCGTCGTAATAGCTGTTAATTTTGCATAAATCATGCATAACATGACCCACATGTAAATCACTCATGTCAGCAGGATATCACATCTCAGCAGCTCCTTCGTCTTCCTCGCTATAGGAGTCACGAGCGGATACTACTCCCATTGTTTTGTCTCAGCTAGTCTGGTTATATAGTTGGGATCCTTAGATTGCGAATTCACCTGGCGATGCAGGCGGTATCCATTGTTCATTGGTTGTTTTAACATTGTCCCGATGGTGGGTCCTCCTGGTGTCCACCTTACCTCCTCTCTCCAGCCAGAGGCCCTTTTTGCTGCCTCCCCCTTCCTCCAATTTGCAGTCTTCCTCTACTTCCCTGTCATTCCAGTGTCTGTGTACGTTCTCCATACTGACTGACGGTGACCTCGACCAGGAACAGCAGGTCTTGGCGCTCTTCCTTTCACAGGCCTGTTCACACCCCTCCTCCCGTGAGACCACAAGTTCGATTAGGTTGATCTTTTTCACCTCTTCGGGCCACGGTACCACATCTGGCCTCAGGGCTGTTTGGACAAACTGGGGGACCTGCAGCCTTCCTCAGAGGTCCACCTCCATTTCCCATGATCGGGCATGATTTTGTAGCAGACTGCTTCTTAACGTTGCTTCTCTCCTGTACCTTCCTTGGCTGAGTACTGTTTTGCACCCAGACAGGATATGTGCCATGGTACCCCGCTCCCCACAAAGCTTGCACAGTGGGTCCTCTCTCATGCCCCACTTGTGCAGATTTGCTGGAGTGTGTTATACGCTGGTCTAATCTCCACAGGTCTGCCCAAGTGATCTTCCTCTTGGGGAGTAGTCCCATTTGGACCAGGCTCCTTAGCTCCACTACCTTTGACCTTTGTCCTTCCTCCTCCAGGTTCGGTATCTTACATACTAATCAGGCATTTTGACAAAGAAAAACATATATTTAAACTTCTACACCAGAGGTTGAACACAAGATTAGCCCTTGTGCTACCCTCTTGCATGCTCTCTATGTGTCTGTCCATTCACTTCGGCTCCCAGAAACCCCAAAGGCAGCAAGAGGGTTAAGGAAGAAATACATTTTCCAACATTTTTAATCATATATATTCACAAATAGGGGATATTTTCAGTTAATTGAGTATTTTTGTGTCATCTTTGTAGTTGTAATATGCAGCATTAGAAATGGTGGAAGCTTTTTTTTAATGCATTTGACCTTTGACGGTCTCATGTTTAACCGTGGTGACACCGGTGATCACTTTGCTGCACCATGACACTGAACATGAAACTTGTAAGTGCATTCTATTTTGGGTTATTATGCATAATTTAATTTGTGTCACTGAGTTATTTTAATAATAATTGAATCCCTTAATTGTCCTGCAATGGGGGAATTTCACTTCCTTCTGTTTGACCCATCCATGTGTCCACAGAGTAGTGTGTACAGTTGGAGCAGTGGGCAGCAGCCTCAAAGGGCTGCGCCCGGGGGAGCAGTTTGGGGGTTAGATGCTTGCTCAGTCACGGACACGGCGGGAGGCGAACCCTGGGAGCTGCGCCTCTAACCACTACCCCACAGCGCCCCCCGTTTAGGGGGGCTTTGTGTTTTACCTAACATACTAAATTATATACAGTAACTGTCCTGGATCTGGCTGGATCAGCACCCGAGGAGTGTTTTTATTTTATACGGCCACTGTTTTATGAGCAGTTTTGCCTTTACTTGAAGCTATGCCGCAGAGAAGGGGAATATGAGGGCGCCGTATTCTATAAAACTCCCTAAATGCATCGAAACTGGGCCCGTTTCAGTGTTTAATCATCATGGTCAGTTTGAAACCAGGGTTGGAAATATGACTTGAGTCTGACTTATCCACAACCAGGGATCCAGAAATGCTAAATACCATTAAAGATAAAGACCTGACACACAGTAAATAGTGTGAATATTTGAAGCCAGCCTCCTGGAGAAGAATATCTCCTCATTGCATCATCATCTTGCGTTTTTACCCGTAAAAATAACAGCTACGCTTCGGCAGCAGTCAGGGGCTTTTAAGGCAGATTTTCCCCTTAAAACTCAAATGAATAACGCAGCCATCAGCTCACAGTGGCGGCAGTTGTCTTCCCGAGTCAGAATTCAAAAGGAGAGTTGACGAAAAACATCAAAGCTCCCCTCGTGGAGCCCTTCAGTAAAGGAGCCTTCTGCGCAAATTACGTGACATGTCATGTAATCCTCCTGACAAATCAGTAAATCTCCCCGTTGTTTGCACCTTTGTGGTTGAATCCCGCTGAGGCGCGTTCCTCGGGGCCATGGCCTGCTTTATTAACCAGTTTTGCCTTAATTAGCTAATAGGATTGTTTTAACCATGATCCAAGAACAGAATGGCCCACGGGAAGACAAACACTAAAGTCTGTGGAAGTGTGCGCGCGCCGGCTTTTTCCCAGCTGTGCGAGCTGACGCGCAACTGTGTGTGCACACGTGCACGATTCGGCGTGCACGTGCAATCTACAGCAGCCTCTTTCTCTCTCACCCTCCCTCCCTTTGCCTTAATTAACTTCTTGCAAGACTTTCTCTGGAATATGAAACAATTTTACCTGATGATGCAAACGGCTGAAAACAGCGGGCGGGTTTAGCGCCTCGCCTCCCCCACCTGACACTTTCTTTCTTTTTGTGCGAGAGCAGTAATGTATGCGTCGCGCTACACTTGTAGTTTTTATATCTGTGTACTTTAATGGCGCCCGCGATGGCCGAAAGGCTTACTTTGCTGCGGGAAATGTGTGTGTGTAAGCAAAATCCTTTGTAGCGCGCGCGGTGAAAAAGAGCGGGGGCCGCATCGCAGCTCGGCAACGATGTTCCCGCCACACAAGGGTCGGCTTACGCACACGCACGCAAATAAGCCTCAGGAAAGTCCAGGGAGAAGCTTGAAAAGGGGGCAACAAGGAGGCAAAGCGGAGGCAGAAGACGTAGAGGAATGACAAATGTGCAAACGAGAGCCGCTCAGCTCTAGTCCGGCTGAAAAGAGAGCATTTGCTTTATGTAATAAAATCAGTAAACTCTCCTGTGTGCTTCCATTCAGGCATGTGCATAAATAAGCGCACTTCAAAACTTCACTCTCCCCGTGAGAGATTTCACTCGTATAAAAATACACTCATAATAAAAAGGACAATAAAACCATATACTCAATAAGAGCACTCAACAAATTACCCCAACAGCCGACGTATGAACAAGCGTGGGTCAATAAGAGCGGTGAGGGACCTTGGAGTTAGATTCGTTGCAGTAAAAAGATGGCTGGGTCGCGGCGGAAGGAACTTAAAAATTGATCTCTCCTCTCTGTCCCTCTTGTTGCAGCGTGGGCCGTTCGTTTCTCCCAGGAGCCGGCGGACCAGTCAGTGGTGCTGGGGGAACGGGTGGTGCTGTCCTGCGTGGTCTTCAACTACAGCGGCATCGTCCAGTGGACCAAGGACGGCCTGGCCCTCGGCGTCGGAGAAGGTCTTCGAGGTGAGTGGGGAAAAAAGGGGGAGGAAGGGGAATAACTCAGCCACGGTTTCGGTTCAGTTTTGACTCTTAGGAAAAAAAAAACTGTAAGGGAACGAACGCTGCACCGTGAGCGAGAGAGCTAAGAACCAAGAGGCGTGTGAGTGACAATCTGGGCAAAAATGAGTCCTGTATATCATGCTGAATTAGAGAAAATCCCTCACACTGCTGACAAAAGCAGACGCACATTCGCATTTACATTTTAAGCCGACACGCGCATCCACGACGACTTAACTGTGTGTGCGCGCAACAGCAGAGCGTGCTTGGTTTTACAGAGGAGGGGGTGGGGGGGATATCACATGCAACCAAAAGCGAGCGCAGTCAAAGGGTCAGAGCCACGACGGGGAGAGAGGAGTTTTTATTTTCCTTTTGCACGAGCGGAATGAAACTCAGACATGCACAAAGAAAGACGTCCACCGCATTATCAAATCCATTTGACCACTGTGGCTCCCTGAATGCTGACACCGACAGTTTCAGCGATTTATAATTGCAGCAGCCGACAGATCCTGGCATCAAAACGACCTCTCGTGCATTCTAGTAATTTCAGATTTTGCCTTTTCGTCGTTTAAACCATCCATCTTTAGCTTTGATGTCGAGTGCAGTTGCTCGTTCTTCTTGGTGACTCGTCCAGAGGTGACAAGTAACGAAGTACAAATACTTTGTTACTGTACTTAAGTAGATTTTTCAGGTATCTGTACTTTACTTGAGTATTTCTTTTTACTTTTACTCCCTACATTTGTACACAGATATCTGTACTTTCTACTCCTTACATTGGAAAAACAGGCTCGTTACTTTTTTAACCTCCACGGATGAAAAGACGTAAAAGACGTGACTTGATCGGATATGACTAGGGCATAGACACATATACATAGACGCCTGAGCGGGTTGGCCCGTTGTTGCGATACGTCAACGTCGCCACCATATTGGAGGAGGCACTAGATGACAGCAGAGCTCAAACTAATCAACAGTCTGCCTCTTTAAAACAGTAGAAGAAGAAAACAGGAAGCGCATCGTCGACTTCTCTAGCCCATAGACGCCTCATTGAGCGCAGGACCGTGCGTCAGTGTCGCCGCCATATTGGAGGAGGCAGTTCTGTCCCACGAACCAATACGAGTCAATGGAGTGAGCTTTATTGAGCATCTTGTACAAAGTGCTGTAAGCCAATACATTTACACATTCACACATGAACGTATATATTCAGGGAACCGATAGGAACCAAAAACAACGTCTGTAACATTAACTACTCAGAATGTAATCAGACGTTTTTGGTTCCTATCGGTCTCCTGAATATATCCATTGGTGTGTGCTTATGCTTATAGTACTTTGTAGAAGTAATTTAATAAAGTTCATTCTATTAACTCATATTGGTTCGCAGGACAGAGCTGCCTCCAATATGGCGGCGACGCTGACGTACGGTCCTGCGCTCAATGAGGCATCTATGTGTATATGTCTATGGACTAGAGAAGTCAACGATGTGCTTCCTGTTTTCTTCTTTTACTGTTTTAAACAGGCAGCCTGTTAATCAGTTTGAGCTCTGCTGCCACCTAGTAACTGCAAGCTTGTTTATCGTTCAAGCATCAATAGAGACATTAATACTCCATAAGTCCACCTGACCCCACTATTTGAGAACTACTGGTCTAATGTGAAATAAATTAATTGAGGTATGGCGTTGTTTCTGTTGCCATCATTAGCTTTTTGAGTATTTTTTGGAAGCTAGTTTACAACGTTAGCAATGCTATGGGAACACACTGCTTTGATAGTTTATAGCTAACACTAGCTAGCAGTTTAAAAACAACAACCCTCAGTTTATTATTAAAAATGATCCAGATGCTCATGCAGGACATCTGGTCGATTAGGTCTGGATTATTTTGCGAGAACTTTTTCATTTTGTAAAATTATCTACGGATGAATTGTTTACTTTTTACTTAGGTACGTTTCAGAGCCTCTACTTTCTTACTTTTACTTGAATAAAGGAGATGAATCAGTACTTTTACTTTTACTTTTACCAGAATATTTTTTACACAAGTATCCATACTTTTACTTAAGTACAGAATGTGAGTACGTTTGCCACCTCTGGACGTCACGCTAAGTCCATAGTCTTTCTAATCGTCTCTCCAATTACGCTCCTTGCTGCGGGAACATGCTTAAATGTTTCAACAAGGCAGCCTGTGGTTGCTGCTACTAGTTAATAGTTAGCCCAGGGACCTCCTGAAGTAGAGCAGATGTGTATCAGCAGGCCAAAAGGGGCTGCAGCTGTGGTGGTGGTGGTAGCGGACGCGTATATTTAATTAAAATAAGCAGTTCAGGAGGCTACGGAGAAGGTGGAGGAGGAGAGGATTCGGTCGGAAGATCTGGCAAACTCCCCGACCGGTCGGCAAGGGCAAGTTAGTTTTGGCAGAGGCTGTGTTTAGCAACAGACGCGAGCTGCCGATCCAGACGTGGGATATTATGGGAAGAGCACTTTAAAGGAAAACTCCTGAACCCCAACAGAGGTTTCAGAGGTAGTTAAGAAGCCTTTCAGCAGCGAGTCTCTTTGTGTGTGTGTGTGTGTGGAGGAGATTCCCCTAGATGCCGAAGGCTCGGGGCATTATTGTGTCACGCTACGTTGAACCGGCTCCTCACCCTTGCAGAGTTACTGCAGGGGTGATGGGAGTTGGCTGCTTCAGTTCTGAAGGAGGATTTGAGGAAGGCTTACGACCACGTCTCGGGGAGATTTGCGGGGAGTGCTCGGGAGCGGTGGGGCATCAGGGCCATAACCGCGTAGCCGGGCCTCCGTCAGGATTGCCCCCTCGCCGCTATAATCCCGCTTGTTAGATTTCCACGATTTCACGGCCGCGCGAGGACGTTATCTGTCCTGTTGACCCTCAGATTCTCCTCTCCAGGTTTGACGCCATGGCTTAAAAAGGTTGAACAGCTGCCTCCACGTTGGGTTGTTTCCCTAAATGAAGCATCTCGAGGTCAGCCGTGTAGACGTCGCACGAAAAGAGGGAGCTCAGATGGAAAGGAAATTATTCCATTTAACAATCAGACTCCATTCCAGCCCTCGGCTGTGGTCATAAGCTTTGGGTAGTGACCGAAAGAATGCGATTACAGGCTACAGCCAAAAAGAGCTTCTTAGAGATACAGAGGGAGCTCAGAGGGGAGCTGCTCCGCCTTTGAGTCCAGTCGGGGAGGTTCTAGGAGGGGATCTAATCTGGATTTCACTTAGGCTTCTTCTATTTTATCAGCTGATATTTGACCCAAAGTTACACACAGATTAATGCCAAGGTTGAGAAAAATAGATGGATGGATGGAGCACAAAACAAAGCTTTCATCACGTTTTATTTTTCCCAAATCGTTTCGTGACAGGAGGCAGTGAAGGGAGCATTTATTCCCAAGAGAATCACTTCAGCGCGCAAATTTAATGCAGCACTCGACGAAATGTTAAGAGACGAAAAAAAAAAGAAAGAAAGAAAAAAAAGACTGCATTAGCACTTACCATTATTACATTAGCACATACTTTCAGCTCCAAACCACTCATCACGGCGCTGTAAATTCATCTGCAAAGAAAGATACTGTACGTGATGCCACACAAAAACATCACATACCCGACCGCCTACACACACACGCACACAACCCGACCGCCCACACACACACACACACACACACACACACACACACACACACACACACACACACACAGTCGCACAAGTGATGGTCTGACATGTGATGTGAATCTTGTGTTCAACTCAATTTAATTTACAGGTTTGGTAAAGGTCAGACAGAACTCCCTCTGTCTCGCTGTCTCTTTGTCTTTCGTCCCTTCTTTATTTCCTTCATCTTTACATCTCCATCCCCTCCACCTGTATGTTGTTCCCCACGCAGTGTCTCCTCTATTTCTTTTTATTTTAATTTACCCCTTCTTTCTCCTGCCTCCTTCCCACCTCCTGCTCTCTGTCTCCCTCCCTCTTCCTCTCTCTCTGTCTCCGTCTGTAATGCTCTCTTTGTCCTTGCAGCCTTGTGCACGCCTGGTCCCGCAGACAAACACATTTGATAAACATGTTGTCCTCTTTGTCTCTTTCCGTCGCTGCTTTTCGAACCGTCTATCATCACCTTCTGTTGCTTTTTTTTGTTGTTTTTTAAATCCATCCCCGCCTCCCTCTGCTGCCATTCATCGTTCACATCAAATCACGTCATTTCATCGCAGCCTGTGAGTTTTTAACAAGTGCAAATAATTTATTGTGATCCTATGAGACGGTGCAGATTTAAGAAGGTTATTATCCTTATTATTAATAATAATATGTGGCCCGTATGGTTATATACAGCTGCTGATGACAGTGTGGGCGTGCAGATTGTGCTGCAAATTTATACCTGCGGTTTTGCTCACCCACACACATGCAGGAGAGATCGGCTTCACGACCTCCTCGCGTAAACAGGAACAACCCCAAACCCTTTTTTAATGCTGCGATCAATGCCCTGCAACGTTGTACGTATGAATTTATGTATGTTGTTTACATGTAGCAGCGCACATAACTCACTACCTGCAGGCATCAGTGGTGGCAGTTTATTGTTCATCCTCAACCTCCTCCTCCTCCTCCTTCTCCTTCTCTCCCCGGGGTGCTTTCACCTCTGTGGTTGCTATGCTGCGAGGTGCTGGAGTGGATGATGTAATCTCCACTAATACTTTTGTCCCCCCCCTCCTCCTCCCTCCTCCTCCTCCACCCCACCCACCTTCTTCCTCTCTCCTCCGCACCCCAATTGCTCGCCTGCTTGCCTCCCTCTCTGCCCATCTGAATCCATGATGTCATGTTAGGATTGGACACGGAGGATCAATGAGTGCCCCCTAGTGGGACGTCACGCTCAATTATCTCTTTGTCTGGGAGGCGAGGGTTCAAACGTGGAGGGAGGGAATAAAAATAAAAGGGAAGGGAGGGGGGCTTTAATTAGTGTAACTGCTGTTTGTGTATGTTGCAGGAGTTGATTTGGCGTTATTGAATATGTGGCAGTTGTGCTTGTACAAAAAAATCCTTCAGCTGTTTGTGTCTAGCTGTATTACTATAGCGCCCTGCTGTGTATATATATTATACTCTTTACTGCCAAAGGTATTCACTCATCTGCCTTTACATGCATATGAACTTAACTGACATCCCATTCTTAATGCATAGGGTTTAATGACGTCTGTTCACTCTTTGCAGCTATAACAGCTTCAGCTCTTCTAGTCTTTCCACAAGGTTTAGGAGTGTGTTTATTGGAAGTTTTGACCGTTCTTCTAGATGTGCATTTGAGAGGTCAGACACTGATGTTGGACCAGAAGGCCTGACTCACAGTCTTCGCTCTACTTCATTCCAAACATGTTCTATCAGGTTGAGGTCAGGACTCTGTGCAGGCCAGTCGAGTTCTTCCACACTAAACTCTCTCATCCATGTCTTTATGGATCTTGTTTTGTGCGCAGTCATGTTGGAACATCAAGGGTCCATCCCCAAACTGGTCCTGCAAAGTTGGGAGCATGAAGTTGTCCAAAATCTCTTGGTATGCTGAAGCATTCAGAGTTCCCGTCACTAAGGGGCCAAGCCCACACCATAACCCAGCCAGCATGTCCATGTGGGGCCCATTCATTCATTCATTCATCTTCTATACCCGTTTAGTCCTGTTGAGGGGTCACGGGGGTCTGCTGGAGCCTATCTCAGCTGTCATTGGGCGAGAGGCAGGGGTACACCCTGGACTGGTCACCAGTGCAATGCAGGCATGTGGGGCCCATAAGGGTTAAATTTGTGCTGCTGACAAAGGTCCCAATTGGGTTTTTCCGCAGTTTCCACAGTGGCCTCGCCTGTGTTTGCCCATATGGGTTCCATGTGGGGTCTGTTGTCCTGTTTATGCCCACTTAGCCTACTTATATCCCTTTATGGGGCTCATACTGCCGCCCCACATGGGCGTCACAACTGAAACAACATGGGAAGTTCAAGCCAATGCCCATTCAGTACCCACAAACCCTTGGCACAATGCAGTCAGACAAGTGGAGTTAAATAACTGAGGTTCAGGAACAGGGCCAGGCCTCAAACACCCAATTACCCGCACCTGTCTATATAGACGCACATAACCTCTCCTCGCCCGTGACTCAGTTCTCAAACCCCTCCACCCCGACCCTCTCTGTTCTCTCTTCTACTTTACAATCTCTTTGCAGGAACCAGGGAGTCAAGGAGCCGACGCCTCTAGAGATACGCCCTCACCCTGGATCTCTTTCCTTGGGTTACTACGTCCAGTCGTCCAAGGATCATCATCTGTCACTACTCAATTCTCTTTTCCTTCCCCTTGACTCCTCGACCCTTCCGTTCAATCTCCTATCTTTCCCTTCTCTTTAACCTGGTCAGATAAACTTCTTTGAATATCAAAAGGCGTGGTCTTGTTAGTGAAGTACCGTTCTCATGGCAACCGCCAAACCCAGATTCATCCATCAGATTATCAGATGCATGCTTTACACCACTGCATCCGACGCTTTACATTGCACTTGGGGATTTATGGCTTGGATGCAGCTGTTCACCATGGAAACCCAAACCATGACGCTCTCTACCCTGTTCTTTAGCTAATCTGAAGGAAACATGAAGTTTGGAGGTCTGTAGTGATCGATTCTGCAGAAAGTTGGCGACCTCTGCGCACTATGAGCCTCAGCATCCACTGACCCAGCTCTGTCGTGTTGCGTGGCCTTCTACCTCGTGGCTGAGTTGCTGTCGTTCCCACTCGCTTCCACTTTGTTATAATACCACTGACAGCTGACTGTGGAAATTTCAGACTTGTTGCACAGGTGGCATCCTATCAAAGCACCACACTGGAATCCACTGAGCTCCTGAGAGCGACCCATTCTTTCACAAATGTTTATAGAAGCAGTCTGAATGCCGAGGTGATTGATTTTATACACCTGTGGCCATGGAAGAGATTGGAACGCCTGAATTCAATTATTTGGATGGGTGACTGAATACTTTCGGCAATACAGTGTATTTGTGTGTGTGTTTGTGTGCACTCCTGCATTCTTTACCTCCCTCTGCGTTGCTTGTTTGCGGAGGACATACCAATCATGATCTCCCCAGATACCGTGGTTAATGCGGGGAGGTCTTTTGAAATAAATGCTAAGTGTTATCTGCGCGTCGCGATAAAAAGCTTTGACATTTCCACATAAATACGCGTCCCATTTGCCGCTCTCCGTCTCCGACTGATGTAATACACTTGTGATTCGGCATTTATCCATTTTCACGAGAGCTTTTTACATCTGCTTTATCTTGTAAACAAATCAGGTGTCAGTCCTCCGCCGCGCAGTTAAACAGAGGACGGAAATAAAGTCGCCGACACTGAATCAAAGGAGATGGAGCTCGACTGCTTTTCCGTGCCTTTCATTAGAATATGCCACGCACCTTAAGAATTATGCTTGGAAGGGTTAGTTCACAGAAATGAAATGAATGTCTTCAGTTATCCGCCGCACATCCAGATAGCTTCATTTTATCTGCAGAGGTGTGGAAATATCCATCTCCAGCTCGCTGCTGCTGCAACGCTGGTGGATGAGATTTTGTCGGCGCGCCACACTGCAGTGGAAAAACAACAGCTAAAATATTCAAGAGCAACATTTCTTTCCAGGAAACGTGTGACATTGTTATTCCAGATGATCCGCATGTCAACACAGTGAACGCTTGTCGTATGAGTGTCTTTCCCCCCCACTGTTACTAAGGAAATTGTCTGTGTAAAGCATTAATTGTGATGAATTATCAATTTAAATAACCTTTACAGTCAATTCTTTAGCAGCTCTGTTGTTGTTATTATTGATTTGGACAGGTAGCAGTTGCCTTTATGGTTAGTTTCAAAGAGAATCCCCTCCATGAGAAATCCAGACCGGCGAATTTCAGAAATAGACAAAAAATAAATCATAACCCACAATACATTTTATTTTCAGTGATGAAACTCATCACACCGTATTCCTAAAATGAAGATGATATCCTCAGACGCTGATCTTTTTGTGAATGCGGTGCCATCACGATGAGTCACGGCTGTAATCGCAGCATTTAACGGCCCTCTTCCTTCACTCCCTCACGTTCAAAACAATAACTCACGTTTTCCAGGTCGTTCGCTGCGTGCAAAAAAAAAAAAAAAACATATATATGATGTGTCACGACATGTGAGGCAACCGAAACGAGAACTCCCAGCAAGTAAATGAATCACAGTGTGTTGTGTTTTTATTTGCTCTCTCCGTCTCTTAACTGCAACCCTCCGGTCGGTGCTTGTGTCTTGCAGCCTGGCCCCGGTATCGCGTGCTCCGGGCTCTGGACATCGGCCAGTACAATTTGGAGATCTCCCACGCCGAGCTCGCTGATGACTCCCTGTACGAGTGTCAGGCCACGGAGGCCGCCCTCCGCTCCAGAAGGGCCAAGCTGAATGTGCTCAGTGAGTGAACTGCAGCTGCAGGAGTCGTTTTACTGATTTTCATTAAGCGTTTAGCCGTTGTTGCATGTTTTGTTTTTTGCTTTTCTGTTTAACCTGAGCTGTATCAGATGAAATAACGCCACGTTGATAGTTTCGTCTATGTGAAGAGTATGTTTTATGAAGAGTGAGCTTCAGGTTGTGGCTCCTTTAGATCAGGACTGTCAAACATATGGCTCGTGGGCCAAAATCGGTCCACCAGAGAGTCCAATCTGGCCCGTACCATGGATTTGCAAAGAGTGAAAGTTACTAAATGTGGACTACCGTTTTTTTACAACCTGGAGCTTATTTCTGGCTTAAAATATGACTTTTTACTCACCCATATGGTGCCATTTTTAGTCCTGCAGAAGATATTTAGCTCCAGCATAGCACTGCGTCCCATATAGTGGGAGTGAATGGGGCACCGAAACACAGCCTCTAAATAACGTATTGTAAGGTTAAGAAGTGAAGTTAATTCATATTTGACAGCTTTAAGGCTCAAAAGTTAATATTTATGTTTGATTTAATTTACTAAAAATGCATTTACAATGTTATAATGTAGATCAGTTAACTATTTACACATTTATTGTTTACATATTTACATGTTTAAATATTTACAACTGCATCTTTAAGACAGTTAAGTTGAATCTGCCTTTCTGATTCCCTCACGTTTACCTTAATCTAAGTCCTAGCTTCTGATTGGTTAGTTCAGTCACATGATAGGTGCGAATAAGGAAGTGAAGATGTTATGAAGTGCTGCTTGAGAAAGTTATCCGTCTCCATTCTGCCGTTTCCTCTTAAAAAGAGTGATCCAACCCCCACACACCGAACCGTCACATTACAGTATCATCTGCCATGGTTTCCTGTCTTTTTGCATGATCTAAATCACCATCCTTGTGGTTTTGAAATTGCATTGTACCGGAAACAGAAACATTTTAGATGCTAAGTTACATCTTAGATTTAAACATAGCTCCAAATTAAAGAAGTTATGTTATATACCAGTTATAAACTTCATATTATTAATTTGGTCTTGAGTGTGAAAAAGAAACTAGACGTTTTACAGAAACGTTGAAACTACAAATAAAGATAACGACACTTTGAAGGGCCTTTTTTTATGCGCTCTATATGAAAAGTTGTATTTCCTTTTTATACCGCATGCACTGCTTTATATTTTCCTCACGGATCAGTGCACACTCATAAATGTCTCTTTTCAAAGTGCGGCCTTGTGTGTCTCTCCTCCAGTACCCCCCGAGGACCCGGTGGTGGAGGGCACCCCGGAGCTGCTGCTGATGGCCGGGACTCCATTCAACCTGACCTGCGTGACCCGCGGGGCCAAGCCTGCAGCCCACATCCAGTGGACCAAGGATGGAGTGGCTGTGGATGGAGCTCACCAGTCCACGGTGACTCATACACGCACCCATACACGCATGTAAAGAGCAGCATGTGCACGGAGGGGGTGGCGTGGTGGCGGCGTGGTGGTGGTGGTGGGGTAGTCACGCATTGTAAAGCAAACATAAATGTGTGACGAGTTTATCGCGCTGAAATGAGATCTGCAAAACCTCACATCTACTAATGGCTTTCAAACAGTTTGTAATGGGAATTGTAATGTTTACAATCTGCTCCTCGGTCTGTTTGTGTGTTTGTTATTTCCTTGCCGTGGGCACGTTACGAAGGGGAAGTAGATTATGTACACCTCAGGCCACACAGCAGCCCTCAAGTCCTGCATTAGGGAAATAGCGTGCAGCGCTTGCAGCCATGTACGCGAAGTTCTGCACGTTCTCGGCTGACAAGACGCCGACATATCAGCAAATATTTACTGAATCGCAAAATGCTGATTGTGTTCTACTAACCAACAGCACGCTGTGTCTTGAAATGACAGCTTTTACTTTCAGCTGCGGCACTGAAGGCGCACTGAAATGCATCGCCGCCGTCCGTCCATTATCTGTTGCAGGGTAGAGACGTGGGACAGGCTGTCAGTTGTCTATCAGAGGAGACCAACACCTGCTCACAGTCACATCCACACACCTACAGCCAATTTAGAAACACCATTATACCCAGCGTGGGTAGTCTCTGGACTGTTTGGATGAAACTAAAAACACTTTTTGCAATAATCGCTCGAGGAGACGATTTTAACGTCTCTGTCCACAACTGTACTCAAGATGACTGACTTTATGAGGCCAGGTTAAATGGAAATATGACAAAGAACTACACATCTTTTGTCACGTAGCTACGCCAATCAGCCACAACATTAAAACCACCGACAGGAGCAGTAAATAACATCGACCGACTTGTGACAATTCTGTGTTCTGCTGGAAAACTTTTAGACCTTAGATGTTTGGCACCCACCTAGACCAGATCAGACTCCCTCACCCCGTAGCAATGACACTCCTTGATGGCAGCAGCCATCCCCAGCAGGATGCAACCTGACACAGGTGCACAAACAAAAAAGGAATACCTCAAAAAAAACATGAAGAACAGCACAAGGTGTTGACCTGGGCTCCAAATTCACTAGATCAAAGTGTCTGTGAAGTGCCTGATCCTCAGAGAAGCAGCTCAGTTGACGCCCTGAAGAAAGTTTGCAGGGGCAGCTAATTAATGGGCTAATGCGTGGACACAAGACACACACATGCAGACATCGCTAAGTCTTTTCAAGTCGGTCGTGACAACTTAAAAGAGACACAAAGATCCAAGACATGTTTAATTAACCCGCAGCCACGGGCTCTCGTAGGCGCAGGAGCACGGCACTCGGTGACACCTTTGCACACACGCTCTTAACATTTGGCCCTTTCAACTCCTACGTCCAGACTCCTCGCGTTCCTGCGCTGTGTACTCCTCTCCTACACGCATGAAATTCACGCCTGCACATGCGCTCGCACAATATCGTATGCACGCAGGCGGGAGCAGCGGCAGCAGCAAACACTGAGTCACGCACTCGGATGTTTCTACATCTCTCACTGCCAGTTCTGTGTTTTGAATGCTCATGCATATTACATGCTGCTCTCGTATTACCGCGTTAGTGACCACGCGTTTGCACCACTCTGGAAGTGGTACCAGTGTTCTTTCCACTGACTTTGTAGATGCATTTCTCAACAGGACCGCCGTTATTTTATCCTATATCTTCAGTTTCCTCCGCCTTAATAAGTTCTCCCCTCTCCTGAATGACACCTCTCCCTCTCCTCCTCCATGTCCCCCCCAGGAGGTGTTGCCAGACAGGAAGAGGGTGACGACCAGGAGCTACCTGCCCATCACGCCGGTCGACACTGACAGCGGCAGCAATTTCACCTGCGTGGCCAGCAATCCCGCCGTGCCGATGGGCAAACGAGCCACCATCACCCTCAACGTCCACCGTGCGTTGCTCTCCTTCCCCGCTCAGACGGCGCTCCAGTGCCTGGAGCTGACTTTGTGTTGATGAGCTGCAGAATCAGTCCAATATTTTAATGAGCCGTCCCGGCGCTTGTCAACGCGAAGCGGTTACTAGCAGAAAATAACACATCTGCCGTATGCAGTACACGAATTTACAGCCTCTTAAACCTGGACTTGTTCCAAATTTGATTTTGCAGCTTGAGTGTGTTTTTTATTTTTGGCATCCAATTAGAAGTAAATAACTTTAACCAAAAGGAGTAAAGCTTTGTGCAGCTGAAGTACTGAAGGTGTAATGGGACACAAAGCTACTGTGAATTGAATATCCAGTCCAAGGTGTGACTGACCCAAAGATGAAGTGCTGTAGGGAACCTTCTGGTTGGAGGCTAGCTGTACGAGCGACAAACTCCACGGTGAATGTGAAGGAGAAGGGAGCGAGAGCTATACACTGATCAGCCATAACATTATGACCACTGAGAAGAAGTGAATTACATCGACCAAGTTGTGACAATTCAATTTTTCTTCTGGGAAACTTTTAGACCTGGCATTCATTCATTCATTGGTGTGGATGTTACTTAGACATGTAGCACCCACCTAGACCAGACCAGGCACCCCCACCCCATAGCAATGACACTCCTTGATGGCAGCAGACATCCCAGGCACACACACACAAAAACACTTTAGGAACAACTAAAGAAAACAATAACACAAAGAACAGCTCAAGGTGTTGACCTGGCCTCCAAATTCACTAGATCCCAAACTGATCAAGTATCTGTGGGATGATCCACAGAGGCCCCTCCCCTCAAAAGCCCAACATTTTGTTTCCATACACCACAGGAAACCGTCAGAAGGCCCATATCTGGTCTATGATGAGTCAAAACTGTTTTGGAGGCACAGGGGAGACCTACACAATATTAGGAAGGTGGTCATAATGTTATGCCTGAACGGAGGGTTAGGGTTAGGGTTAACACTCTAACCTGTGTAAAGTCTGATCCTGTGCAGTCGTAGAGCTGCAGCGCTCTCACACATTCCCTTCAAAAAAAAAAAAAAAACGCCGTCTCTTAACACAAACACACTTGCCTAGTGTGCACGTCACCCACGAGGCTGCCACCCTAAAAGGGAAAGGGCTCGGCCGGCGACAAAGATTTAGAGCCACGGCGAGTGTGTTCGTACGGAGCACAGAGGCCGGATTTTATTGTGAAAGCTTCAGCTTGTGTGACTTGTGTTTGTAATTCATGTTCACAACTCAGACTGAATACATGTCTGTCCCCGTGCAGACCCGCCCACGGTGACGCTGTCCATCGAGCCCCGCTCTGTTCTGGAGGGCGAGAGAGTTACCTTCACCTGCCAGGCCACGGCCAACCCTCAGATCATGAGCTACAGGTCTGGACACACTTCTAACGTACAGTATTTTGTATACTGCTTTATGTGCAGTTCAGGTTGTTTTGGAACTTTTTCTGCAGTGCTACATTAGCAGCATAATCAGATGTTTAATGCCAATAGATTTTCTCTCATCTATCCCAGCCTGCTCGTATCGACTCCTCTGGAACTGTTCCTGAAACGCAGCGTTGCTTAGAGAACACAATCGCAGAAAGTATTGAATATTTGTAAAGTTAAACACTGACTTTTATCTCGAGCGACAGGCCCGAAGCGCAGAACTTGCAAATTGCCGGACTTTAACATAATGTTTTTAATCTGGGATTTCGAGACTCCACCTGAGGGTCCCAGTGTGGGAGCACTGCCAGATACGAGGGCACTAAGCCTGCTGAGTGTGTATTAAAGTGTCACTTAGCGAAAGATGTGCAATGTGATTTGGAGCTCTGGCAATGTGGAGCATGAATAACAGAAAGGAAGAGGTTTTTTTTTTTTCTTGTAATCATTCCCTCAGGTTTTGAAATCAATGCCCTATAAATGCAAGAGGTTAATTGATAACATAAAAACGCTCATTGTCTAATAATCCAACATTTGGCTCTGCACCGAAACATCACAAAAACCCATTTTCCCTTAGAAATCTCCTGCTAACTGGCCGACATAACAATAATTTGCGCTGCTTGAAAAGGCGTTAATGGGAGTCCCGTGTTTCGCCCTCAGCTGGGCTAAAGGCGGCGTCCGGCTGGACGGGGCCAAAGAGAGCGTGTTCGTCACCACGGCCGACCACTCCTTCTTCACCGAGCCCGTGTCCTGCCGGGTGAGCAACGCCGTGGGCAGCACCAACGTCAGCATCCTCGTGGACGTGCACTGTGAGTGGAGCGGGATCCTGACGATACGAACTCGTTAGCGGGTCTTATTCGTCTGAAGAAGCACGTATTGTGTTGTGCGGAAAAAATTGGCAAAGGAGGGCGGCTTCGTGTTTTGCTCTCTCGGTTTAATTCGGTTCGACAAAGCCTTGTGGCGCTTGTTTCCTGTATGTGTAGAAAATGTTCAGTGAGACAATGAGAGTTAAAGCTGCAGCGTATAATGTCTTTCTCCTCCTACTGGACGTGGGAGTAATTACTCAAATTCTGTTGATCCTTGCGTGGGACGTATGTTTAGAGTACCTTCAGACTTTCCAAACTATAACTTTAACTAACATAAATGATCAGAATATATACATATACACTGCCTGGCCAAGTAGGTACCAGCCTCCTATTGGATAATTACTGCATGGGTGATTATCTTTCAGCTGGAAACAAGTTATTTAACCCCAACTGATGCAATGAGAAGCTTCTCATTTCTTGAACAACCATGTTTAAAGACCAACCATGTTTTAAACCATCATGTGGTTGTGGAGAAGATGTTAGTCTGTTTGAGAAGGGTCAAATCACTGGCATCAAGCAGAGAAAACATCTAAGGAGATTGAAGAAACTACTAAAACTGGGTTAAGAGCTGTCCAACACATTATTAAAAAGTGGAAGGATAGTGGAGAACCATCGTCTTCCAGGAAGAAATGTGGTCGGATATTAATCCTGATTGATCATAATGATCATAACTTAAGTGTTCGGTGAAATCAGATCAAAGAAACCCAACAGTAGAACTCAGGGCTATGTTTAATAGTGAAAGTAAGAACATTTCCACACGTACAATGTGAAGGAACTCAAGGGATTGGGACTGAACAGCTGTGTAGCCTTAAGAAAACCACTAATCAGTGAGGATAACTGGAAATAAAGGCTTCAGTTTGCTAGGGAGCATAAAGATTGGACTCTGGAGCAATGGAAGAAGGTCATGTGGTCTGATGAGTCCAGGTTTCCCCTGTTCCAGAGTGATGGGGGCATCAGGGTAAGAAGAGAGGCAGATGAAGTGATGCAGCCATCATGCCTAGTGTCTACTGTACAAGCCTGTGCTATGGGGCAGTGCTATGATCTGGGGTTGCTGCAGTTGCTCAGGTCTAGGTTCATTAGCTGACTACCTGAATATACTGAATGAGCAGCTTATTCCATCAATGGATCATATTCCAAGATGACAATGTCAGGATTCATGGGGCTCAGATTGTCAAAGAGTGGTTCAGGGAGCATGAGATGGATTGTTCCACCACAGAGTCCAGACCTTAACCCCATTGAGAATCTTTGGGATGTGATGGAGAAGCTTTGAGCAGTGGTCTCTCCATCATCAATACAAGATCTTGGTGAAAAATGAATGCAACAACCTTTTTTCCAGTGGCGACTTTTCTTTTTGGCCAGGCAGTGTCTATATATATATGTGTGCATTTCAATACAAAAAATGAAAGCATAAAAATTTGCTTATAAGATTCTTTCTTGTATTTTTCTAACTTGTCAGTATGATTCATAACTGCAGTTGCCTGTGTTTTTCTGTGCAGGCGTTATAATCCTCTTACTGTCTTTCAGTTGGCCCTATACTGGTCGTGGAGCCCAGGCCAGTCACGGTGGACGTGGACTCTGACGTCACTCTCAACTGCAAGTGGTCTGGAAACCCTCCTCTCACCCTCACCTGGACCAAAAAGGGCTCCAGCATGGTGAGAACGAAAGCCCCGACCCCCACGTTGACCTTTGAACTCCGCCGCGCCATTAAATCCTCATGTCTTATTGACGTCCCGGGGAAAATGTTTACGTGCGAGCAGCTGTTTTTCAAGTAGCTCCATCCCCAGAATAGAAATGGACGTGTATTAAAAACCCAGACTTCATAAATGTTTTCTCACTTGTAATGCAGACGTTTAGTCGTGAGGCTCCGTCTTCGCATCTTAAATCTTTAATTCATGCTTAACAAGTTGAGAAAGGCTTGAGGAGAAAAAAAACACTAATGGAGCCTGCTGAGTAAATCAACATGTTTTATGAATTAAATATACATCTCCCTCCCTCCGTCCCCCTTTCTTCAGGATCTAACCCCATCTGTCTAGCTCAATTCTCTGAATCTCAAACCTACTATTCTGCTATTTCATTTTTACCTATTTACCTGCTGCTGTACGTGTTTCCAGGTGCTCAGCAACAACAACCAGCTGCACCTGAAGTCGGTGAGCCAGGCGGATGCAGGCCAGTATGTCTGCAAGGCCATCGTCCCCCGGATCGGAGTGGGAGAGACAGAGGTTACGCTCACAGTCAACGGTCAGTTAGCGTCCGCTTACTCTGCTATTAATAACAGCGCCGATGCGAGCGAGTTCATAAAACATGTAGAACAGGTCCTCCTACACACAAAGAAAGGGCTGCATGTGTGTTAAACATGGAGGACGAACAATTAAACCACACTGACCTCTGTGATGTATTTGTTTGATCTGGCATCCCTCTGTGAGCATGCATCATCCGCCCATAGCCCACTGATAGCTGAAGCCGCTGAATGTACACAGGCTCATTATTACAGAGAGACTAATAAGTACTTAATGCACCGACCAGGCATAACATTATGACCACTTCCTAATATTGTGTAGGCCTACCTTGTGCCTCCTAAACAGTTGTGACTCGTCGGAGAATGGACATGGACCTTCATAGGGCGTCCTGTGGTGTCTGGTAACACAATGTTGTTAGTCGGGGGACTTTTAGGGGAGGGGCCTCTGTGGATCACCCCACAGATACTTGATCAGTTTGCAACCCAGTGAATTTAGAGTCTAGGTCAACACCTTGTGAAGTTTTTAGTTGTTCCTAAGGCGTTTTTGGGTGTGTTCCTGTGTCAGGCTGCATCCTCTTGGGGATGGCTGATGCTATGGGGTGGGGGTGCCTGGTCTGGTCTAGGTGGGTGCTACATGTCTAAGTAACATCCACATGAATGAATGAACGCCAGGTCCAGAAGTTTCCCAGCACAACACTGAATTGACACAAGATGGTCAATGTTGTTCACTTCTCCTGTCAGTGGTCATAATGTTATGCCTGATTGGTTATTATACATTATGGTATTCCTCGCTCACAATGCAAAATGCACTAACAAGCTAACAGCTTTGTTGGTTGGTGCCAGTAAACAGTAAACTGCTTTTATTTTGCATATAATAAAGTTATTCTGACACTGAGCTTGCATAACTCTTCTATGAGAGCTGTGATCAGGACAATTAAATGGACATTTGTCTCCAGATGCATCCCTATTCTCCTTGATTAACCCCACCTTGGTGGGTGCTATGGGTGGGTAACATCCACACCAATGGATGCCAGGTCCAGAAGTTTCCCAGCAGAACACTGGATTGTCACAAGACGGTTGATGTTATTCACTTCTGCTGTCAGTGGTTTTAATGTAGTGGCTGATTAATGTATATTCAACCAAAAACGCAGCTATGAAAGGGGAGTTTGCAAATGATTCTTAAATCTTAATTGGCACATCCTTGCAATCACATCTGGTTGGAAATCATGATGTGTACTTAACGTCCAGTTGGGTTGAGCTTGTTCACCATCCGACCAACCAAAGTCCTGCAACACAGGCTCAACAAACAGCTTTGGATTCATGGTTTAGTATCAAACTCATGATCTGAGTTTACCGTCCATGGAGAGAGATGGACGTCCACGCAGAGTTACGTCCATTTATTTTGCCTCGTCTCATTACTGAATGGGCAGGCTGCAGTTGCTGTGTTAACATTCTTTCATTCACTGAGACCAAGAGCAACAGCGCTGCAGGTTTTCTTTTAAAACCCCTTTTTTTAAAACCCTCCGTGTCTGTTTGAGAAACTACCTCTTCACGCAGGCACAAAGCTAAGCACAAACACAACTATACTTACAGTACGAGCCAACGTAATCGATCATTCATCAGCGCCGTCTGACGCTCCCTCCATCCTAGCCCCGCTTGGAGATAAATTTACAGCCTATCGGTCAGTGGGCAGTTCAGGGGACCTATAATACTGATTCTCGGAGATTTGATGAGTCATTTGTGCCAAGGAACATGTTTAATAGCTCACATTGTCAAATATAGTGTCTTTAAAATATATATTTATTTCCATCTTCTCACTGGATGTCTCATTTTATGACGGCAGTGCCCGCGCTCCTGATTTATATCTCCCAAACTTTTTCCAAATGAAACGTGATTTATTGTCCTAATCCCTCCCTGTGCATTTATTGTCTCTCTCTGTCTCGTCCTATCTCGCCCTCTCAGGCCCACCCATCATCTCCAGTAATCCAGTTCAGTACGCCGTCAGAGGGAAGCGAGGGGAGATCAAGTGTTATATCGCCAGCACCCCCCCACCCGACAAGATTGTAAGTCCATGCTTGGGAAGTTGTAATCTGCTGCAGAGGGGCTTGACCTTTTCAGGTCCCATCTGCCTCAGAGAGAAACCCCGATCACAGCTCCTCGCCCGCCCTGAAAACAAAACCATTTTTTTTCCCCTCTTACGTTCAACCTGTGTCACTGGCTCAAACAGCTCTGGCGCAAGCAGCATTGTTCTCCAACTGTGTCATGGGTATGTGAGAACAATCCGTTCCCCCTCTGTAGTGGAAGGTGTGACTCATCGAAAAACAGCTGCTGTAGTGTTTGGCTGAAGTGAAAAGAGGAGACATGCGAGAACTGTACTCGTGTCCCGGTGAGATGTTGAGGATTGAATCACGGCTTCCTGTGTCACCACATGTTTATTATAGCGTTATATCATGGTTTATAGTTGTGCAGGTCTTGGGTGAGTTAATTAAATATGTGTTTTCTAATATGAAAAGTAATCTAATAAGACAAAAACAAAAACGTCACACACTCTAATATTTCGTTGGACCATATTTAGCTTTAATTACAGCACACATTCTCTGTGGCTTTGTTTCGATAAGCTTCTCCAACGTCACCAGATATATCTTCATCCAGTGTTTCATTAATTTTCCACCTAGTTCTTGTATTGATGATGGAGAGTCTGACCACTGACCTCAATGGGGTTAAGGTCTGGACTCTGTGGTGGAACAATCCATCTCATGCTCCCTGAACCACTCTTTGACAATCTGAGCCCCATGAATCCTGACATTGTCATCTTGGAATATGATCCATTGATGGAATAAGCTGCTCATTCAGTATATTCAGGTAGTCAGCTAATGAACCTAGACCTGAGCAACTGCAGCAACCCCAGATCATAGCACTGCCCCATAGCACAGGCTTGTACAGTAGACACTAGGCATGATGGCTGCATCACTTCATCTGCCTCTCTTCTTACCCTGATGCCCCCATCACTCTGGAACAGGGGAAATCTGGACTCATCAGACCACATGACCACAACTACAGGATGTGTCTTTAGACATGGTTGTCTAAGAAATGAGAAGCTACTCATTGCATCAGTTGGGGTTAAATTATTCTGTCTATAGGTGGTGTTTTACTGAATACCACAAAAAATCAGCATCACACAAAGTGTAACCCTACAATAGGAACAATAAATGTGCAGGAAAGCATGTTTCAAGTCCTAGTTTCCTGCTTCTTTTGGCCACCGAAGGAATTTACCGACCTGTTGCTTGGATACATCCTATGTAGACGATGTTGAGCTCTGTTTCTCTGAGGTTTGAATCTTGTGTGAACTAGCGAAACGTTTTCCCTTCTTAAACTGCTCTATTGAGTGATATCGAGTGCTGCGGGTCAAAGGTGTTCCCTTTAACCGAGAGCGAAAAAGACCAAATAAAAATCCACACGTGGAAGCTTTAATGCCTCTCGCAGAGGCAGCCGTCTACGGCTACAGCAGCCAGACGACGCTGATTTTATATGAATCGGACCAACGAGCCAGAACGAAAACGCAGCGATCCCTTTCAAAGTGCAAACCTTTAAAACAAAGCTTTCTCGCAGATTGCTTCGGCACAGGAGAACGGTAATTGAATATCGCCCCGAATCTGCCGCAGCAGCACAAGCGTTTCTCATCCCGGCCTTTACCTAAAGTTACTGAGTGCAGGACTTGATCAAGTTTCAGTTTGATATAAAGTGAGAGTTATATAAGTCTGTGGTATGGCTTGTGGTATAAACCTCAGAAAGAGGCGAAAAAAAATAAAATAAATCGCAGAAATAAATCCACCAACGCCTTTTGAGTTTGAAGGCTTGAATGAGCGTGTGTGAGAGAGAGGGAGAAAGAGAGAGTGTGGGGGTGAAAGAGATTGAAATAAGAGGGGGAGAGAGATGAGGGAGAGTAAAATTTTGTACCTTTCAGCGTCAATTATCCAATTGTGCGGTGCCGACATGACAGAAATCAGAGCTTTTAGAAAGCCCCGGCCCCCCGCTGCACTGCCGGGGAGCTCAGAGCGTATAATGTGATACGACATTATAGTCTCAGCTTAATGCAGAGACACGGGGACTTATAAAATATGGACTATGATGCCGTGTGTGTGTGTCCATAAAGGAGGAAATGAGACGCTGAGAGAAAGAGAGAGAGGGACGGGGATATAGACAGAGCCGGTGCAACGTAGTCATTGTGAGAAAGAGTGATAAAGAAAGGGACCGTCCAAAAGAAGAAGCTTTTTTAAAAAAATGTGTCCCTCACTGAATCTTGGTGACATATTTATATATCTATTATTTTTTTTCCCAAGCGGTGTTAAAAGGTACATTAGCCCAACATACGGGTATATGTATATTTAATACCCTTAAAATTCTGCCTCAGCATTTTTTAAGTGGAAAAACCTGCTCGGGATTTTATCGCCCGTGTCTACGCTCTGTGTCCGCCGTGATTTATTTATGAGCAGTTTCATTCTTCTCCAGCCACAAAAAAGTTGTTGCACAGATTTTAATTAGCCGCATAATACTGCATCTGGAGACGGAGCCGAGCTACCGAGGGTGTGAGGATATAATTTGTTTTTTGCTTAAAATATATTTCCTGCCCAGACTCGCTTCGGTCTCTCTTAACCTTCCTTAACACCGGCCCATCTGCTTGCTGAGTGTTTACTCTTGTGAGTTTATTGCACGCAAGTGAGATAAGATAAAGAGAAATTAGCATTATTTATTTTTTCTCCCTGAGGTTAAATCGGATAATTGCTGCAGAAAGGAGTGGATTTTAGATAAATATCTAATTAAGAAATATAGGTGATGGGGTCTTCATTACATTAATACAGAACTTCAGTCTGCTTGAAGGAGACGTGTTGATTAGGTTTATAATCGCAGAAGTTTCCATGCATGCTGAAATTGAAACTTTTAATTGGCTTTTAAGTAGCAGATAAAACAAAAAAAATGGCCGCAGATGGTTTTAAACGTTTCACAGAAATGTATAATGTTCTGTCATACATACCTTGTAAAATGTCTCTTGCAGGTTTGGGCGTGGAAGGAGAACGTGTGGGAGAAGGAGAAAGGCACCCTGATGGAGCGCTACACGGTGGAGCAGAGCAAACCTCCGTCCCAGGGCGGCGCTGTCCTCTCCACCCTCACCATCAACAATGTGATGGAGTCGGACTTCCACTCCCCTTACAACTGCACCGCCTGGAACTCCTTCGGACCAGGGACCATGATCATCACTCTGGAGGAGCGAGGTTTGAAGATGTGCTCGGTGGCCGTGTAGCCTGCTGTAATCCTCGCATACACCGTTTTATATCCAGCCTAAAGTGTTTATGTGAAGTTATTATGGACCGCTAAAGCACAGGTGTCAAACATACGGGCCGCGGGCCAAAAGCAGCACACCAGACGGTCTAATCTGGCCTGCAACATGAATTTGCAAAATGTGAAACTTACATAGAAGTAAGTTTTTAATGAAAATAACTGCTATCCCTAATTTGTCCATTGTTTTAATAATAGAAGTGGACAGAACACAACACTGAGGACTAAACAGTAGACAGTGATATGGACAAATTGCACTTATTTTTCTTATATTTCTCAATTTTTTTCCTCTAAAAGAAATGGAAAAAATCTGGAGCTGGCGTTACTTATAGGTTATTATATTTTTAAGTTACCGGCCTGCTTGAGATCAAACTGGGCCGTATATGTGGCCCCCGAACTAAAATGAGTCTGACACCCCTGCACCAGAGGCTCTTAAAAATTAAATTTTTTATTTGAGCACTATACTGTCATAACAAGTGGGAAGATCTCAGTTTCGTTGTCTCTGGCGGCCCCTGTGGCAGCACGTGGTAACTGCAGGTGCATTTTTTGAAAGTGACGTCTTATATATGCAAAAAGCGTCTCCACAGACACCCAGTATCAAACGCAATAAACGACTTATATGCAGTTTTATCTGCTGTTATTTGACTACAGACATTCTTTTGTATGTTTATGTATACATATTATATATGTATAAAAATATGCATTAGCATGTACACATCATACTTACTGTGCTGCTTTATAGTTCGGTTACAGCTACGTGAGTAGGGAAAAAGTAGGGAAGGAAACAGAAATAAACGGAATTTGTGAGCATTGTGCACACGTTTCAAAAAAGATGTCGTTCGCTAATTGCAGAAGAAAAACTGCGCAGCCCTCTTTTACGATCATGAATGTTCATTTGAAAAATGTCTAAATAGAAGCAAGAAAAGAAGCTGCAAGCTGCAATTTACGGCAGGTTTAAAAAAAGTTTCGAAACGCACGCATCACGTAGGCACCGCTCCCCTAAAACCGCGGATGAATTGCTTACCTTGCGTAATCGCATTCTGCTTGACCAAATTGAGTTATTTCCGTTATGAGATTTCTGTATTAGTTTATTCACCTGCGGTTTTCTCACCGCCTCGGGGGGGCTCAGCTTATAAAAGGTGATGTCATGTGCTATTGTGCACCAGTCAGACATAAGCAATTCAGGCCGCAATTAGATGAGAGCTGTTGGGATGTTCGGTCGCTCTCAGTGAAATCTGATCAAACCGTACCGATTCAGATGCGATGCAGGTAATTGTCTTGCTCCTGAATGCGAAACTCTCCATAGAGCATTTTGTTTACGAGAAAATAAAAAATCCAGAGTCGGCCGTTTAATGTCCCTGAAAAGATGCAGTTCTCTTTCTTTCAATCAGACGTGTCCTTGAGTGAGATTATTAAGCAGCGGCCTCAGCTGGAGGACAAATAGATGGTCTATTCTGGATGGTTATACTTTATTATGAGAGTTTGGTATGTCACATCACATTGAGAAAATGGATTCTTCATGCTCTGTCGGTCTTATCTGACATTCATTCTTTCAGCTGTCAGATTTTGCCAGCTTTAGAAAATCTACCAAAACATCTTAGAGAGAGAAAGAAAGACAGAGAGAGAGAGCTCGGATTTATCCCTACATGCGCACTTAAAGCATTTTTATCCCTTGTCTGACTAGCATGCCTTATCAACACAGCCAGCGCTCGGAGATTCAACATTAAGCGAGAACACAAGAGAATTTGTTCTTAGACGACGCAGCCGCGCAGGTTCTCATCGACAAAGAGGCGGCAGTTGTCCCTCAACCTCAACCCTTCCTCTGCTTGTGTTTCTTTCAGATACTATGTCGATGGGAATAAAAACGGCAATCTGGACCCTCTTCGGCCTGCTGCTGGTTGTACTTCTGGCGGCGCTCGCCATCTTCTTCTACTGCCAACGCAAAGGCAGTGAGTGCACACACCGGTTCGCTGACGTTGCTGTGTAGGGGCATGTCTGTCAGCCTTTCTTTCATCCACTCTATCCCTATCTGTCATCCTGCCTTTCCAAGAAGAAAGGGACATGTGCCAGTCGTATAGCATTTATTCAAATGAGATTAATGAATATTCATATAATATGGCAACCTGCCACAAAACGCCTACTGTATGTTTCCCCTTTTATTCTGTTGATACTGAATTGTACGATTATTTTTTATTTATCATATTTATACGCCACTTGTGCTTGTGGATAAAGTGCCCAAATAACAGAGCAGAAAGGGTGAATAGCATTTAAATCATGAATTCCTATATGTTATTTCTACAGCCTACGGCAATCCAATTAGTATTTATGAACACGAGCCACGCTCCTGCTGGAGAGAGCTGCTGAGCAGGGAGCAGAGAACAGAGAGCTCAAAGACACGTGACGTCTTTTAGTTGTTTAGTTTGAGCTTCTCCAGAGCAAATAAAGAATCAGGGAAGACAGCGAAGGTGACTGGCAGAGTCCCCAGAGGGATTTTCTGGGGATAAGAGTGTATTTTCTGGTTCAGAGCTGATAACGCAGCTACAAAAAAAAAAAAAAAAAAGATATGTGGTTTGGAAATAGAAACCCCAACAAACATCGTTGTGGCTCCAGATAAACAGTCGCTCATTTGTTGTCAATGGTGCAGCTCAAGACTTTGCAGATTTAAATCTTTGCTTTTAAGGGTTCCGGCTGTGGTAGAGATCCAAAAAGTAAAAGCAGCGTGGAAAGTGCAACGCCACATATGTTCGCCGCGTGGCTTCAGAAATGATCGAGTCTTCAAGTTCTCTCATGAAAAACTGAAAGTTTTTCCACAAGTCATGAGCATATATTTAGCTTTATTCACTTATTTTTATCTATTGTACTCATGTTCCTTTGAAAAATAATTCCATAATTCAGTAGATGTCAGTTTAAGACGGGGTTAGCACTGATGCCTCACAGCAAGAAGGTTCTGGGTTCTCTCCAGGTTCTCCAGCTTCCTCCCACCGTCCAAAGGCATGCTGGTTAGGTTCATTGGTGATTCTAAATTGGCCGTAGGTGTGAGTGTGAACGGTTGTCTGTCTCTCTGTGTTAGCCCTGAGATAAACTGGAGACCTGTCCAGGGTGGACCCAGCCTCTCGCCCAAAGACAGCTGGGATAGGCTCCAGCAGACCCTGCAACCTTCCAGAAGACAAGCAATTCCAGAAAATGAATGAATGAATGAATGTCTTGGCTAGAGTGGACGACAGTTTGAGTTTATCGAAGCTAGTGCTGGCAACAAACTTACATGCTCGGTTTGAGAAGGTACAGACTCTGGAGGGCAGTGTTACAGGAAATGCAACATGGGTTACCTGGCTGTCTCAAGCCCACACAAGGTGCCTCCCCATTCGTCCTCAATAAAAAAAATTAATAAAAAAAATCACATCAGAGAACACATCTGGGCTGTACTTGATCAGACGCCTACTCTGAACCGGGAATGAATGATGATCTCAAGTCCAAACGATAATAACAGACAAGAACAATTATTCACAAGGATGTCCTCAGGTTATCCCAGGCTCCTCCCTCTTGTCCAAATATGGTCACTTCTGGCTACTTCTGGCAACGACCAAACGCTCAGGTCTTCAAAATTGTGCAGGACAAAAATAATGGTTGACGTTACTGTGACTGCCTCCATCTTTTATATACAGACTGATTTACCTCATGTTACTGCAAATGAGAAAACTAGTGTAAGTGTAAGTTAACCAAAACCAGCATTATGAAATACTGAAGTCGGCAGTATATTATATTTGTGTGTGTGATTCTGAACGATAAAGCTTTTTAGACAATAGGACGATAGATGTGTGTGACTGTGCCATTTTTAAAGCTACCACAAGGAGGTGCTGTAGGAAGAAGTGGGACCTTTAAACTTTGTCAAACAGAGGAAAGAAACAAAAACAAACAAACAGAGGACTATTTTCTGACATTTCGATTTCAGAGTTCAAATTGTGTTGTCTAGTTGTTTCCGTCACGCTCATGTTGACCCAGAATACGTTTCCCTTCCAGGCCGCCGAGGTGTCACCCTCGGTAAACCGGACATCAAGGTGGAGACGGTCAACAAAGAGACCCACAGCCTGGAGGAGGAGGCAACCAACGTCTCCACGGCAACCCGGATGGTCAAGGCCATGTACTCCGTAAGTAGACACCCATCCGAGTCACCGGGGGCCGCGGAGAGGAGGCGTATGTGTCAAGACCTTAAACGTACAGATTGGAGGCAGACACACTCACACAGTGGAACGGAGATACACTTAAATGCACAACATAAACTGAAGCGACAGCACACACACTGCCACCCACCACGGCAAAATGCAAATACACACACTCTGGCTTTAACTTAATTGTGTTCCTTTTAGAAAAGCGCTCAGCATCTGAAGTCCCGAAGAATCTAATCGACGAAACTCCTCTGACGCCGTCCTTTAAAGCTCGGCCCACAAACCCCCCTTTTTTCCCCCCGACAACTAAACGTTTCTCGTCTTTACTCTCTTTGGGATGAAAAACCTGAAACTCTGTTTTCCTCTCCCCTCCCTCTCTTCCTCCTCCTTTCCTTTCTCACCCTCCCTCTTTCCGTGTGTGTGTTTCGTTGTTTGATGGTTTAGTTTCTGCCCTCTGTTTCCCTCTCTCCCTCCACTCAGCCGTTCAAAGACGACATGGACCTGAAGCAGGACATCAGAAGCGAGAGCGACACCCGGGAGGAGTACGAGCTCAAGGTGAGTTGACTCAGCAAAGACGTTTTGGCATGCTGACGCTGGGGGTTTCGCAAGGGAAAACACTTATCTGCGGCATCTTTGACATTGTATCCTGCATGGTGCATGAGCTTCGTGATCATGTTCATCTCTCAGTTTCTGGTAGGTGTTCTCTTTCCTCAGGTCCAGCATTAACGCTGCAGTTAAAAAGTCTGTTTTTCATAACAACAACAACAGCCAGCGGGTGTCACAGAGTTTCCTGGAAATTTGCATTTTGGTTACTTTGTCCTAAATAGTTCTGGGATGCACCCACTTTGTGTGGCTCGTACATATGAACCTGTCTTCTGAGCAGGTTTCTCCTACAATCATGCATTTTTAAGCATCATGATGCCTCTGGCTCACGTGAATGGCAACCGTTATAATGTTTTTTTTCCTGGTAAGGAAGTTTATCCTGGAAAAGTTCATAAAGTTCCCTGGTCATACACATACAGTACTACGTACGTGCTGCATCACTCATACACCATTATTACATAGCATGGAGATATAGCACCGATATCGCCAAGCATTTCACCGCAGAATGACAATATCAATATATAAACTGAGCAATTTAAAAAAAAAATATGCGAAACGAATTATTTATGTAGTAGTAGTTACTCCCAGTATTTCTCATTTTTAAACTGATCTGTTAGTTACTTATAGTGTAGTTTTAAAGGGGAACTTCTATTTTTATAACCTGGACCTTAATTCTGGCCTAAAATACAATCGTTTACTCACCCATATAATTCTAGTTTTTGGTGTCGTTCAGACGATATTTAGATCTGTGTATATCCATATAGTGAGAGTGAATGGGGCACCGAAACGCAGCCTCTAAATAACACATTATCTGCCGCTAAACTCGTCCCTTTCTCCAATATTTTGTCATGATATGCTAGTGCTATTTCCTGGCTAGCTGTGCCTCACCTTCCTCCTTTCAACGAGCTCCTCATCCGTATAGAGTAGTCCCTCACTGTAACGCAGTTTCGCGGATTTTTTTTGTACAATTTTGCAAGTTTTTTTTTGTTTTTGTTTTTACAGCGCATTGTTTTCTGCGTCCTGATTGGCTAAGGGACTGTAGACCATTGTCAATCAGTCTCCTCCGTACAGTACAGAATGCGTTCACCTTGACAAATTTACATATACAGTATCTTTGATATCTTTGAAGTTATTGAGAAAAGTGTGTAAAGTGTGTAGTGAGGGGTTTTGCAAACTTCGCCTATCGCGGGTTATTTATAGAGAACGTAACTCCCGCGATAAACGAGGGACCACTGTACTCTGGCTAAAAACGATAGGGACGTCCATCATAAACAAAGTCGTCGTCCACAACCTCTGAATTGGAAAAATATTCAGCCATGTTGCAAAAAACTAGCGGTAGCAAATTACAGGTAAACAAACCGACTGTCGCAGAGATGTCATCAGCCAGGTCAGAGGTTACAGTAGTAGGTCGATCTACAGACCCTGGATGATGATAACAGGTAACTCTGGACTCAACAGGGAATAGCACTAGCGCATCATAACAAAATATTGGTGAGTTTCGCGGCAGATAATGCGTTAATTAGAGGCTGCGTTTTGGTGCCCCATTCACTCCCACTATATGGATATACACAGATCTAAATATTGTCCGAATGACTCCAAAGTTATATGGGTGAGTAAAAGATCATATTTTATGCCATAAATAAGGTCCAGGTTGTAAAAAAAATAGCAGTTCACCTTTAACATCTATTCATTTTTATGTGTTTGTTGTTTTTTATTATTATTATTATTATTATTCTGTTACAGGAGTAAAATCCTAGTGTTCCTTGTCATTTTTATGATTGGCATCATTACAGACTTTATTATATACCCACTTTTGCTAAAACCGAGCACATCGCACAGAAGAAAACATTGTCTCTACACATGTCTAAATTGATATTCTTATAGCTTCTCATGTCCAACAATAGAAACAGAGATGACTACAAGACTAATATTCTCTTGCCCGATCCCAGGATCCAACCAACGGCTACTACAACGTCCGAGCCACCACCCATGACGAGGCGCGCCCCCAGTCTCGAGTCATCCACTACCAGGGAGAATTCCGCTCTCCAAACCCAAACAGCGGACCGGCCGGTGCCACGTCCGGCGGACCCCAAGCCGCCACCAGCGGTGCGGTCCCCCCCAGCGGGGTGCCAGGCTCAAGGGCAGGCTGTTACGACCCGCGCCCGCCTTCCAGGATGTCCCACGCCACCTACGCCCAATTCAACACCTTCACCAGGGCGGCACAGAGCCAACAGGCGCCTCCCAATCCGGCTCTTCAATCACCTGGAGATTACCCAGGAGACTGCGGCATGCTGGACAGCACGACCCAACTGCCGTACGACAACTACGGATACCCTTCCCAGTATCCCAGCTACCGCATGGGCTTTGCGCCACCAATAGAGGAAGGGCCAGCCTATGAGATGTATCCAACGGGACAAGGGACCGGGCCAGGGCCGGGACCGGGGCCAGGGCCGGGACCAGGACAACAGAGTCCTGAAACAGGGCTGGGAAAGTACGGAAGCTCCACTCGCTTCTCGTACTCATCTCCACCCTCTGACTATTCCCACAGACACACACAACGGATGCAGACTCATGTTTGAGAAGCGGATGTACACGGTCTTGGACTTTTTGCGACAGCCATACTTGTTGAACACAAAAATACTTTCAAGAAGAAAATCCACCCGTCGATACATAAACATTTTTGGTTTTTCGTTTCCATAGCAGCCACTGCATGGGATTTGACACTAAACACACCGCGCCATATATAAGTCATATATAATGTAGTTAGCAGCAATACATTGGCTACGACATGCAAAGCGATGAGCATTTACTCCAGCGAGAGCAACAGCGAGAGCCACAATCAAGAGACAAAAAAAACAGAAGAAGAGCACTTTGAAGACATGAAGAAGAGGAGCTTCTGGAGATGCAGAGGGACCTTTCTCTTCCTGCCGTCCTCACCTTGCTGTTAGACCATCTCCCTGAATCACACGGTCCTCCCATCACATCTCTGTAAATAAGTGCAAATGGAGATTTAGGTCATTTTAAAGTTGTTTCCTTGTACAAACCTTGTACATTGTGATATGGTGACCTACAGCAAACCTCTCTGTTAGAAACACTTTTTGCATTTTCTGACTCTCACACATGTTCTCCTACACGCGAACACAGACAAATCTTTAAAAATGTTTCCATGTATTGCAGCAACGGGGCAGCTTGGACTATAAATATACCTGGCACTTTTTGATCCCCTCTCCTCGCTAAAAACTTGCCCAATGGCCATTTCCTACCAGATCTACCTTGATTTAATTGGGACAAAGCTTCTTAAGGCGGTACAGTGAGTGACCAGAGTGCCAATGCTTATGTGCCAACACACACACAAACTCTTAAGGTGTGTCTTCTTTTGTAAAGCGTGGACAATGAGATGCTCCGGACGAGGAGATTTTGTACATGAAACGCAAGAAGAAAGGAGCGGTAGCAAGCGTCTCTATGCTCCTTTGCCTCCTCATCTCTCATTTTTATCATCACGGCACATTTCTATACCTGAACAATTTCCCCGGAGGTCAATGCTATAAGCAGTATTTGTGAAACGAGGTGTGGCGGGAGTGCTTTTTTCATTCAATGAATTTCTGCAATTTGTACAAAAAGATACCTCCCCCTACCTTCAAAAAAAAAAAAAAAGTATTTGTTTCTCTCACTTGCACAGTAGAGTAGATTTCTTTTTCCATATTTATACGGAAACGTATGAAGAAAAAAAAATGGCATTCAGAAGCATTTTATAATATTTTTATAAGGAGTTGTGGACCAAAGGTTCAGCGTTTTGGGTGACACTCACTTTTTAATGTGTACGTGGCAATGTGATCGTTATCGGAATCGTTCCTTTGAAAAGAGACGGATGGCGTTTTTTTTTTTGTTTTGTTTTTTAAAAAGTGGATGTCGTAGATTTAAATTAGAAAACCTGAAGAGATTCACTCCAAAACGATAAATATCCAGCCGGGGCGAGTTCCTTAGATGGATATCTTCGTTCGGCGTGAAACTCTTTTCTCTGACTTCCAGTTCTTCTGACTGGACTGCCTTTTTCAAAACGTGGACGACATTCAGAGCGATGGATGGAGAAAAAGCAGCTGCTCACTTTTGAGCTGTAAATTTTGTAAGCGTCGAGAAGGTTTAAATGTGGTCTAACATATCAAAGTGAAGGTCCAGGGGGTTCTATCTAGCTCATAAGGTACTTTGTGCATTTGGAGTATGCGTACGTATGCTGGTTTCCTCACTGCAGCAGAGAGCTTGGTGGTGTTTCGTGTCCCAGGTTTTTCCTTTATGTTGTGTCAGTGTTTGGTACGTGTGATTGGCCGTTTAGTCCCATTGAGGTTTGTAATGATTAATATTTAAAAAGGTTGCTAAAGTTTTCCGACATATTTTTCTCTATGATCAAAATCATACATATTTTCACATGTATACGTGGTTTATTCTTTGGCGACCCTACGCAGACGCTAACGCCGTAGACTGACTTGCACCTCCCCTGAAATGTGACTACACGGCACAGCGACTAACTGGAAGAGCTGTGATTGGTCCAAATGGTAGCAGCGTATTTCCACTTTAGTATTTCCGTCTGGTTCTTCATATCCGTAATTTTTGAATTGATTGTTTTGGATCAATAAAGATGGAACACTTTGAGGAAATTTCAGTGAAAGTTTCGGTCGCCATTTTTGAAAGTGAAACAGGAAGTAGAAGCAAAAATTAACCCGACTGGCCAAAAAGAAACAGCGCCAACTAGCATTTGGGAGGTGTTGTTACAGAGCGAGCCAGACTGACAAGGCTGAAGTGTAAATGGCTGGCACTTCCCGAGTTAGCTACGTACGTAATTTACGGCGTCTATATCCTGCACAGTTATAAATTACACTTAAATGAGAACTACCGTTTTTTACAACCTCAACCTTATTTCTGGCATAAAATCCGATCGTTTACTCACCCATATAACTTTAGTGTCATAAGGAGTCATTTGGACGATATTTAGATCTGCGTGTATCCATATAGTGGGAGTGAATGGGGCACCGAAACGCAGCCTCTAAATAACACATTATCTGCCACGAAACTCGTTAATTTTACCAATATTTTGTTATGATGCACTATTGCGATTCCCCGTTGAGTCCAGAGTTACCTGTTATCATCATCTGGGGTCTGTAGATTGACCTCCTAACCTCTGACCTGGATGATGACATCTCTAAGTGCTGCATGCACCCGCGACGGTTAGCTTGTTTACCTGTAATTTGACACTGCTAGTTTTTTTGCAACATGGCTGACTATTTTTCCAATTCTGAGGTTGTGGACGACAACTTTGCTTATGATGGACGTCCTCACCGTTTTAAGCCAGAGTATACGGATGAGGAGCTCGTTGAAAGGAGGATGCGGAGGCAGAGAGAGGAACAGCTGGCCAAAGAACAACAAACTCCTGTACGTCTGGGAGTTTTGCGGCAGATAATGCGTTATGTAGAGGCTGCATTTTGGTGCCCCATTGACTCCCACTATACGGATATACGCTTAGGTATATGGGTAAGTAAACGGTCGTGTTTTATGCCAGGGTTATAATAAGGTCAGGGTTGTAAACAGCTTAGACTGGCTTCAACCTGTCATTGTACAGTCACACTACTACATAGCGGCCTTGAAGTTATAAGGTTTTTCCCTCTTTTACTCATTTTTTGGACGTTGAGAATTGCGTCAACATTCCCGTTTCTTAAGTGCAGATACAGCACGCTTTACTTGGCAGAGACGGGCAGACAGCAATATGGATCCACCCGGTTGCATCTTTATCCTACATCTTCAAACAGTTAAAAATGAGAACAGATGATGAGACCCCAGGCTGCACCGTGAAGCCAGAGATCTCAGCCCCTCCAGAGGTAATCATCAACTGTTTATACTTATCGGCCGTCCCATCAACCCCGCACAGTATATTATGGTAATTGTGTGCTGAGGGGCTGTTAAAAAAAGAAAAAAAACTGTATTTATTGACTCAGTTTTGAATCAACACTGAGAAAAAGGAAAACCAGAGCCGCAGCGCTCCATATATCAGACCAAACCTTGTAGCTCCAAGGTCAACATATAAACCGTTACACAGGGAAGGGGAAAGAACGGCAGATGGGGCACCTTTTTAAATTTATATGGTCATCGCAGCCTTGGTATTGCATACTATTACCTCTTTACAAGCTTTTTACAGAGTTGTAGCCGTGCAGTATTTTGCATCGGACTTGCAGTGTCATCATGACCTTGCGCGGAATGAGTAAATTTGACACAGACGAGGTACTGAGGCCAGCAAATACACGGCCGGGCCAGCCAGGTACTTAGTCATTACCTCTTAACTATTTACGGTCCGTCGGCAGTCAGGGAGGGTGGGGAGCATATAAATATGTAAAAGACACCACAGTTGCCAAAAATGCAAAGCAGATGTTTGGAGTCGGTTCTGCAGTGGAGAGAAAAAAAAAAAAAAATGTGATTTGGAAGGGGACGTGGAAGTGTTTACTCCACTCGGTTGGTATTTTGTGTCTTTCTCCCTCTTTTCCATACGTACCGCTCACCGCTAACGTGAGCTTGTACTCTCTCCACCTGTGTCGTATTTATAGCAGCCACCTATCAGCTTCCAAATTTAGAGTTTGAACCTGTCTTCACGTAAAGAATAAAGTATATATATGAATATATATATATCACCACATTATCGCAAACCTTTCTCTCATAGCTTTCTTCCAAATGTCATATCATATGGTGTAGGTATATGTGTCTAGGTTACATAAATGTATGTATGTGTGTTGAGGGGTCGGGTGTGAGTTTCTTTTTTTGTTTGTTTTAAAGAATATATATCTCCATCCACGAGCTCCATCCACGGTTTATTTATTTTGGGATCTCTTTATGAAAATCTGTATTTTATTCCTGTTTTTTTTTTTTTTTGGGTGTTACTTTGGAAGAAAAGGTTTAAAAGCAGTATTTTATCTCCGCCGCGTCAGATAGCCGGGTGTCTGATTAATCAACCCCAGTGAAATAAGAGAGGGCTCGTGTGCGTCTGTGGCCAAAAAAGCGACTCCCTCAGCCAGGCCGCAAATAGCCAAAACTCCGTCTCAACTAGGCCAGCCCGGGCTAGAACCAGGCCAGACCCACAGCTAACCGCTCTGTTGCATGCTGTGCTGTGCCGTGCCATCTCGGGCCAAGAGTGTGAAGAGAAGTGGCTCAGCGTCCCTTCTTCTTTTTTTTTAACCTTTTTTGGAGTTTTCAGTGCCAAAAGACTGTGCACATATAAAAAAAAAAAAAAGCAGACGAACAAATGCAGCAGACATTTGTGTTTATTGTGATTAAGTATGCAAATGCGTGTGTGGGTGAGTGCGTGCTGGCTGCTGGACTGTAACAATTAGGGTTTGACTGATAAATATCATCACGTCGTCACCTGCTGGTATGATGGAGATGACTCCTGACCGCGGCCGCGTTAAATCTGATTAGATTTAATTTACAAGCTCTAGTATTTAACGTCGTCGTTTCTGTGCAAAAAAACAACAACCATAATTTGCTTTAAACGCAGCAGTGTGCTAATTCCGCTGAATACGTGCGACAGTTATGGAACATTTTCATTATGACAAGTCCGAAGTTAATGCGAAAGAACGATGGTTTCAATTTTGGGGGGGGGGGGGGGGGGGGGTGATCCTGTAAATGCGTCTTTGGCCTGTGAACTGTCACATTTAAATTATGCACGAGGTTTTATTGGAGCGGTGTTTTTGCCTGTGGCCGCTGCTGCAGATTGATTTCCAACTAAAAATGTCAGTATCCGGTATCCAGAGATACTGACGGCCGGGGCGAAAGAGAACAAAACAGAAGCAAGCATAGCAACTGCAACTAGTCACCCTGCAGAAACAGCAGTACTTGTGATCTTATTCTAGCTGCTCTCCTGGTATAATGTGAATCCCGGTTAGTTTAATCTGATCACCATCTTAAACAAGCATAACTTAAAAGGTTGAGTAAGAGCTCAGTTTTATTATTAACCCTCACTACATTTTATGGAGCTGTAGGGTATATTAATAAAACTAAAATAAAAAGGGCTGAAGCTGGATGATTAGTGCTGCATCCTGCTCTGTCTTTGGATTTGGAGATTTCAGCAACATGAGCTAAACTCAAAACTGGAGTTCCTCAAATGATCACTTGAGGTTGGCTCTAAAAGATTGGCTCCATAGATGTTAAAATGTCCAACAGATATACACCAATCAGCCACAACATTATGACCACCGACAGTGAGATGTAAATAACACTGACCATTTTGTGACAATCCAGAAACCTTTGGACCTGCCATTCATTCATTCATTCATGTGGATGTTACTTAGACATGTAGCACCCACCTAGACCAGACCAGGCACCCCCACCCCATAGCAATGACACTCCTTGATGGCAGCAGCCATCCCCAGCAGGATGCAGCCACAAAAAGGAACAACTTCAAAAAAAACATGAAGAACATCTCAAGGTGTTGACCTGGCCTCCAAATTCACCAGATCCCAAACTGATCAAGTATCTGTGGGATGATCCACAGAGGAGGCTGCTCCCCTTCATCCCACAGGACCCAAAGACTCCCACTAACAACATTCTGTTGCAGAGACACCGTTCTCTGATGAGTCCCAACTGTTTTGGAGGCACATTTGAGACCTGCACAATATTAGGAAGGTGGTCATAATGTTATGCCTCCAAAGCTTAAGCTCCCATTCATGACAGCTGGAGTTCAAGGTGACATAATGAGACTTTAAAGTCATGCATAGAGTGACGGATGCTCCACTAATCCTGCGTCTCTTTGGAGCGCGCCACACCACACTTTTTAGCAACCGTAATGACGCCTTTACAGAAAGGACCAAATGTCAAAATTACCCAGCGTTTAAGGTGGTGTGTCTGACACTGTTGTCATCTTGGGTCGTGTTACAACAGAACCGATGAGGCCTAGACTGTCAGCAACAGGTCACTTTAATTATCAGGCTAGCTGCTCTGCCACTGCTGCAAAAAAATTTTAAGAATTACAAGTTTATTCTGCTTTAAAAGATGAACTACGACATCTTCTATTTACGTTTGAGTCTTACAAGATTTGTTTTGGCATTTTGGATTAAAAAGCAACAACTAATTGTGTTAAATGTATCAAATTACCAGTAGTTTTCATGTTAAATAAACGTATGTCAGTCAAACCCTAGTAAGAAGCGGGACAAGCGAGTGAATGAGACGAATCTGTAAGCGTACGATGTGAGAAGGTATCCATGCTGCACTTAAAACACGTGTGAGGCGGACGAGTCCATCGCCACGGCAGACGGGACGGCGTGCGTGTTGCGAATATATATATATTCTCCATACTCCTTCTGATTCTTTGTTTTTAAATCCCTATATCTTGTGTATTATGCTCACGTTGGGTTCGAGTACTTGTTTATCATTTATTTCTTTTGTCAGGTTAAAAAAAAAGAAAGAAAAAAAACAACAACTGTACAAAACCAGATATTATTGAAGTTTTTTTTTTCTTTTCATGTTTTTGTTTTCTGTTGTCAAATTCTATGTATACTTATTTTTTCACAGTATTACAGAAAATAAAAGAAGACACGGTTTCGTAAGAACTTTGGAGGAAATGAAAAGTCTCTCATTTATGAATTTATTTATGAAATTGTAATTTTGCGCTGCTGTTCGACCTGCACGTCCGCCTGCGGCTCAAAGAAGTGGCGCCACATGTGCTTTTTACCTGAACGGAGACGGCGGCGCTCGGCGCACGAAGTCGAACCAGACGTCTCAGTCGCCCCTGCGTCCTCTGTCCCTCCTCTTCGTCTACTTCGTCTCCCATCCCTTATCTTTTATTGTCCATCTATCAGTCTAGATCTTCCTCCGTTCAGTCCCGTCCTCGTTACTCTCTTCTTCTTCTTTCATATGTTTTATGCATCCTCTCATTTCCTCCTCACCTCTACCGCCGGCCTCATTCTCCCTCAGCCCCGTCTCTCTCCAGCATCCATCCCTCCTCGTCCTCTCTTCCCCTTTGCCCGTTCTTCTTTGTTCTTCTTCTCCTCTCCTCTTCCTCTGTGCCCTGACCTGCCTGTCCTCCTCTAACCCTTTCCCTTCCTCTCCTCCCCTCCGTTGCCGCCTCTTTTTCACCTCCCCGTCTGAGTTCTCCTTTAAAGTTTCAAAGCTTCTCCCTCTCCCCCTCCCCCCACTTTCTTCTCCTCTCTTCATCTTTCTTTCCTCCTCTTCTGCCTCTCCTAACCTCACATGCAACCATCTCCCATCCCACAGCTTTCCAAACGTCTCCTGATCTTTTTATTTTTCCCATTTCACCCTTTTTTGTCGGGTCACTTTTTCTCTCGGCGCATCCCCTCCCCTTCCCCTTGCTCCTTCTTCTCCGTTCTCTTGTCCTCTCTCCTCAACTTTCTCCCCCTCTCTGTCTCTCTTTTCCTGTTTCCTCTCCTCTCCCCTTCCCGCTCATCCTCCCCCTTCGCCTCTTGATTCGTTTTCTCTGTCCTCCTTTTCACGTCCCTGCGCCTTCCCTCAAGTCTTCTTCATCGTTCCTCTACCATTTCAGTTCACCCTCCTCTCCTCCCCTCTACTCTCTCTCCCTCACCCATCTTTGCTCTTTTCTCTTCTCCTCCTCTTCACCATTTCTCCCCGTCTGTGAAAGACACAAATGATGGTGAAGAAGAAAGAGCAGAGGAAAGAAAGAAAGGAAAGAAATGAAAGGACAGGGAGCATTAGACGTCCTATTCTCGGTGTGTCTCCCGCTTTCATGGAGGAATAATGTCTGGAATAACCTTCAGCGCCGCTCTCCCGACTCCAGCGCCGACCCCCCCTCCCTCCTTCCCTCAGCAGCACTCCCATTTCATCCCCTTGTTCACATTTGAAGCGGCAGTTGTATGGATTATGGCCCCTCTCATGCTTGGCACCGCGCTCGGCGCTTTGAGATATATTATCATATTAGTGGAGAATGATGTAATGCATTTCAAGACATTTGTCCTTCGCGCACCCTCTGTCCCTCCGCAGATGATGTCACTGGCTTTGTGTCTGGAGGCAGAGAGAAGTTGTCAGGTGGGTTTTTATTTTTTTTTTTCGTAGATTTTTTTTTTCTGTCCTCCTTCATGTTGTCGCCATCTTGTGGTTGCAGGGAAGACTGCAGCGGTCGGCGGAGAGGACGGTGTTTAATTTAGGGATGCTGGCAATTATTTATTACCGAACCAGAGGATAAAGTGACTTTTAATAGGCGTCCTTGGTGTGACTGTGCCGACGCGGTCGGTTAGGTCAGAGACACAAGGAAAGAGACAGACACTTTGGATAAGACTCGATTACAAATTAGGCTTGGAATTTGAAGCCTGTTGTCAGTGACTGGGGTAAAATATAGACATAAGACACCCACACCCCACTGGCGGCAAACAGTAGCGACCTCCACCCTAGGTCTCTCTCAGAGGGAACAAAAAATAATAGATAAATAAATATCTGCACTCATGACACATTTTTTACAGTCCATCATATTGGACGCTGTCTGTTTTAAGGCCGGCTCCATGCATTCAGGCAACAGAACACTCTCTCAAAACTATTTCAAGAAAGGTGTTGGCCCGCTGCTGCCAGGTTAGGGAATGTGGAGGCTGCCAAACTCAGAACACGTCTCTGTTGCAAGGACAGATCTAGAGGGGAGTTGTCATTAAGTAGAAGCAACATCGGTGAGTTTTGGACCACAGCTCCAAGTATGTCACCTAAAGTAAGAGTCCGGTGACACCTAGGTATTACTACTACATACACCTAAGCACCTCAGGACACCTAATAGTTCACAATTGGGAGATGAAATGATTTTCATTGAATGCCACTTCCTGGCATAAGGTATGGACAAATTTGCAATGTAACACAAAGTCACTTGAAGATTCTCAGTTATCTGGGTTATGTTATATCTAGAAACAAAGGTGACTTTAAGATTTCAAGACTCGTGACTTGTTCAGTTCTAAACAACTGTTGGGAAGTTTAGATCAGTGTTTTTCAATCTTTTTTGAGCCAAGGTACTTTTTTTTTCCACTGAATAAATCACAAGGAACACCACCAACTGAAAATGTTAAAAAAAACTCTTCATATATTAACAATATAAAGTTATTTTTCTCAAAGTGTCTTGAATTAAATAAAGACAAAGAAAAAAGTCTTATATATCTTATATAGTCTAATTAATTAGTTTTCAAAAAATGTTTTTTAGATCAATTACGCGAAACCGGGTATGGCACAGTGCTTGAAAAACACTGGTTCAGATATCTCACTTGATAGGTCACCTGCAATCTGAAGATGTTGCATGCACCCTATAGTCATGTGAGTTTCAGGTGGATAAACTAAAAGCTAAACTTTCACCAGTTGTTTAGAACTAAATAAACTACCAGGTGCCATTGTTTTAGCTTCCTTTCAAATTTATTTTTTGTAACGCTAACCAGCATGTCTTTGGATGGTGGGAGGAAGCTGGAGAACCCGGAGAGAACCCACGCAGACACAGGGAGAACATGCAAACTCCACACAGAAAGGCCCCACTCAGCCCAATGGATTCAAACCCAGAAGCTTCTTGCTGTGAGGCATCAGTGTGAACCACCACACCACTGTGCCACCCTCCTTTTCAAATTAATTTAGCAATATGTTACATATGAGAACAATGTGTAAGTAAAATCTTAATCTTTTATCACAGACAGGCCTTCAGACAGTGCTTCAAGATCACAGATGCAACTTTACCTTCATAATGCTCCATTCAGACGTACGTATTCCCAAAGTAATCTCTAATGAAGCACAACATTTCCGATCCGCACTAAGTCCAGGGCTCTTTGGCTTTGGCGCGTTGCCTACTCTTCCCGCTTGGTAATTCAACCTTGCTTTAATACCAGTGTTGCGTTCATAAAGCAATCATGTTAAAGTGTTCCTTTCCTCCCTTCACTCATCAATCACTAAAACCACAGTTTTGTCACCTTGCTCTGAATTATTAACGAGTCGATGGAGACACGCGACGCATGCAGAAAGCATTCAGGCAGAGCTCGGGCAGTTTCATTTCACCCCGGTGACCTTGTTAAACTTTCATGCACATTGTTATGCTACCATCTACATAATGCAGGCAGTAACACAAATATATGGACCCATTTGAGATTTAAGCTCCCATGCAGACTTTTTACAACCTGAAAAAATAACAATGACTCTCCTTCTGTCTCCTTCACCTCCTCATCACCCCAGCCAACAGCAAAAACAAAGCAGACAAGCGAATGAATTAAGATGTTGCCGTACTGTATACAATTTGGCAGAGGAAGTGGGCGCTGTGGTAAAAATGCACACTGACTGTCCCACAAACATCCACAGAGACTTGTAAATCATACTGATCCTCCTTTAACTGAACTGTCCAAATGTGAGACTGTGTTTAGATCTGAGACATCCGACAAATGTCTTTGGAAGATGATTATTATTACAAATTGTCCTCTAGTTCTAAATGATGAATTTGGCTGCCACCGTCAGAGGCACAGCTTGTCAACAGGGAAGGGGCCCCAGGGCTGACAAACTTTAAACTACAGCCCTGGCTATGTGCTATACTTTAAGGGGAGAGAATGGGAATTGGCTAAAGTGATTAAAATATTACATAACAACACATAACCACCAGTGAAATAAGGTATAGCTACTAAAATATTGAGGTTTGGACTTTTCTGTAATGTTAGTTAACTATTTACTGGAAAAATCTGCCTATAGGTTTCAAATGTACCTGATTAGAACCGGCATTATAAAATACCAATATGATATTTATATGGTACAAGAAGCTAAAGTACAGAAAGATAAAGTAAATCTGATGTGAATTTTATCAAAAAGATGTAATTAAAGGTGCTTCACAAGAGTTTAAGATGATGTGTTAACTGTTTTGTGTGTTGACTCAAAAAAACAGCTTGAAACCCACAGAAATACAAAACACAGTGATATCTAACAGAAAATCTGGAACTCTTTACACCAGAGCTGTTGGAACAAGCAAATTATTTCCTTTTTTTTTGTTTTTAACAACTCGATTAACAGAAAATCCATTGATTTGATCCAGGTCACATTCTTTCCCCATTTAACGATTAATTGTTTGAGTCATTGTCTAATCAGTGAAAACCATCAGCAGATAGAGTTTAAAGGTGCAGAGGTGCATCTGACGAGGGCATAAACTGACCAGCATGTCACCAGTCTTGGGAGTAACGCGTAACAAAAGTAATGTTAGTACTGTAATGTATTGCTTTTTGCGGTAATGTAAGGCATTCCAAAAAAATGGGTAATATTTTACTCGGTGCAAAGGTCAGTAACACGCATTACAATGCATTTTAACCTCAAATTTAGTGTTTTTTGTTTTTATACTATCACCAATAACACTGCGAGATCAGCAGAGGAGAAAAATTGTAAATTGTTTCTTCCTGTACGGCTGAAGCAGGCTCGACGTCAGACAGTAGCCCATAGGGATAATCAGACACCACTAAATTTTATCCCAGCATGTATCGTGTATGATAACAAATATCATTTATATCATGTATCAAGCTGTGAATGTCCTCTGTAGATAGGCCTACTAGTCTTAAACCGTGGCTTTAACATCAACACATATGCACAAACCAAAAGCTTAATATAAACTGTGGACAGTGGTTTATTGACAACCTGCGCTATTAGCTTACCAGAGAGAGAACAAAAAACCTCAGCTAGCAAACTCCTACTGAACAATAACAACAGTAAAAGTTAGGGCTGTTGCTAACGACTGTGATATGTTGGTGCTGAGTGATAACATAAATAGACCGTTGGTGACTGGATAACATTTTTCTTCTTGGTAGTCGGGAGGTTAGCTTGCTAGGGGTTGCTTTTTTGACATTTATTGACCTTAAGTTTGTTTTGCACTTATTGTTTCTTCCTCATCTTCTCATTTAAATACAATTTCTTTCCTTTATTTTTTAAACTGAGCCCATTATTCTTCTGTTGTTAGCCTTAAGCCTAGGCGCATGTTAAGATACATTTAGAATAAATATATATTTCCAGTTATTTTGGTGAAAGTAACTTAAAAGTAATGCAGTAGTAGTGTAATTGCTTACAATTCAGAGACAGTAATATTGTAATGTAACAAATTACTCTGAAATGACAGTAACAAGTAATACATAATGTATTACGTTTTTGAAGAAACTTGCCCAACACTGCATGTCACCAGTTTGTTCTGCTTTCTTTGTCTGGCTGTGATTATAGCTTCATTGCATTCAGTTCCTTAAAGCACTTCCTTTAAAGTACTTTCAAAGGACCGGTGCAGCATCTGTGATTCTGGAAAGACAGCAGACAGAGTTATCCTGTTTATGAAAAAACATTAATGAATGATATGGCGAGCCTCTACATAGTTGTGATTTATGGAGGCATGGTATGAGTTGTATACTGGTAAACAAAAAAAAAAAAACTAAAAAATTTGTGCCCACTCCCCCTATCCTGACATCGGATCTGCACCCCTGAACATAACGGCCATAAAACATAGTCCTGTCTCAAGAATCTTTACTGAGTTTATATCAGACGTGACAAAAGCCTCCACATATGTGTTCATGAAGTTAGTTCTTAGGCCGAAATTAGTTTCTGTCACTGCTTATCAGACCAAGGTGTCACCAGTTTTACTTTAACGCTTCTCTCTGGTCTGTAGTGTCTGTCTGTTGAAACCTGAGGTCAATTAAAATATGACATGCTATAACAACCAGAGTGAAAGAGGCTATATTAAACCATATACATATCCTGTTAATACAAATAGTAGAAGGTCACCTGTGTGCATTTATAAGGAAACACCATGAAACCGGAAAAACACAGCGATGACTCGACTGCAGCTTAAGGTGCAGTGTGTGGTGGAAAAGACTTCACACTGTTACACTTCTGTTCAACAAAGCAAGAAGCTCTAGCATGTCTCTCTCTGTGATACTTGGACTGATGCTCTGCCTTGAAGCAACAGGTAGGACAAGAACACTGACTAATTAAATGTTGAGAACAGGAACAGCAATGATAGCAGCTTCTTTATTTGGATTAATAAAAGTAGCAGTAGGGGCACAAGTTGATTGAGTTTTTATCTAATGATTAGTAAAACACACATGTAACCTGAAAGGATGTGTTGTTCTATCAGAGAAGAGAAGATGACATGAGTTTATCTTTCTTTCTATGTATAAGTTCTCCACTGATTAAATGTACATCGAGCTCATTCCCTTCTAGTTGAAATTTTAAAGTTACTTGTCGATATTTTTTCACTTATAGCACTGCTTTTAGTTTGTTGATGACAGTAGTTTGTCTTTCTTTCTATGTATAATCATGAACAGATAGACCAAGAGAGCACAGATAGAAAAGGAGGGAGGGGTTTAGAAGAATGGCTAAATAAGGTTAAATAAGGTTAACGATAAACGATAACTCAGCTTCCTGTTCCTGATCTGAGACAATAACTAAAAATCTTCAGTACTCAGTCTGACAAGTCAGTGTCTCAATGTCTGTATATAAAATGTGAGACAAATCATATTCATGGGGCAAAATGTGACCGGAGTTATTAATATACTGTAGAAAGAGGTTTGCCTCTTTGATTTTCAAGTAAAGCTTTGAACACATTGAATAGTTGTCAGCAGGAACAAGACAAAACGTTCCGTCCCCTTGCAGCCCCTCTGCTGTCCTTGCAGTGGCAGTGCAAGTGTCTTTAGGTGGTGCATGAGCTTGATTTCCTCAACCAGACACATCTGAAAAGGTGTCACATGGTTAAATATGAAAGATGAAGAACAAACATGTAAGATAAAGTATTGACATTAAAAACTATGCTGTATATTGAGTTAGAGTTTTATTTTTCATTATCATGTATCTACTGTTTTACAGGGTCCAGTGCTGTGACTCCTGTGTTTGTGAAGAGAGGAGATGATGTACTTCTGGAAGTCATGGATAATGATCTAAAGGAATTTCTATTTCTTGTCTGGAAATTTAATACAAGCAAATATTTAGTATAAATATGTTTCTAAACCTCCTCCACCTACTTTCCTCCATCAGATCCAGTGTCTCCAGTTGATCTGAATCCAGACTCTGTGTCCATCAGCTCAGACTCCTGTAAGCTCACTGTGACCTGCAGCACAGAGGACTCAGACATCAGCAGCACTTTCAGATGTGACACCAAAACCTGCTCTCAGGAGGGAGGAGAGCAATCAAAGGTCACCAAGCGTGGAGCTTCCCTCCGTGTCCACTTGTTGAATCACACAATCATCTGTAACCATAGCAACCAAATTAGCTCCACGAAGAATACAACAGAGATTCACGATTTCTGTTCCCTACATGTTGGTAAGACAGTCAGACATAACATTTAGCTAATAATAACATAAACGTTAATGTATCTGAACCTGTTGTGGTTTTGCTCTGACACTTTTATCATGTTTGCAGGTCTCTCTGATGGTGTCTCCATCTGTCTGGTGAAGACAGTCGTGTTCTCTGTTGGTCTGATCATCATGGTGTCTGTTGTCATCGGTGTCAACCTCATGGAGAAGATCAGGAAACAAGAATAAACAGTTCTCCACTGATCAAATGTACATAGAGCTCATTCTCTTCTAGTTGAAAATTTAAAGTTACTTGTTGATATTTTTTCACTTATAACACTGCTTTTAGTTTGTTGATGACAGTAGTTTGTCTTTCTTTCTATGTATAATCATGAACAGACGGACCAAGAGAGCACTGATATAAAAAGAGGAAGGGGTTTATAAGAATGGCTTCTTTATATTGAAATAAACTGTGAACAAATTAAGACCTAAACTTATATGTAGTGTTATAAAGGAAGCATCGCTGCGAGTTTTTAATTTAAGAAAACTGTGAGTTTGAAGAAGTCTTTTTGAAAATTATTTGTTTTAAATAGACGCTTCTGACTTCTTTCTGCACTAGCTCTAACTACAGTGTACTCTATACAGCTGTGTGTGGGTGTGTGTGTTTACTTATTCTTGTTAATAAATGTCTTTTAAACATACCTGTTGTCTGTTTAATGATGCACAAGAGTGAATATTGCCAACCTCTACGCTGTGAAGAACTCCATATTCTTTCACCTTAACTAGTTGTTAACGTGGTAATTTTAATTATTAAGTTAATTATTAATCAGAAATCCAAAATGACAATTTAGTGTAATTAATAAGACTGATTAATTGGCTCTTTTCCCTTCCTAGAAGGGTGGTGCCCCCCGAGGTGATCTAGTAATACAGATCCAATTATAGTACCCTGACCCAACTTAAATGATGCCCCGTGTGAGGTGTGATTACTGTTGGCAATTATGCATAATTGTGCAATATTAATTTCAGCATAATTTTGACCAAATCCAAAAATAAACGTTCAATCCCACTAGTCTATTACAAGTGTAGATATCCAGTTGTACTTACAAACAGGTGCAGTGTGGTGATAATTAGTTTATTCATAAATTGATAAATTATTAATAATGGGTTATTAATAACTACCATCTTAGGTCCCCATTGTGCCTCATTAAAAGTCTTTTTTGCCGCTTGCCAAGTTGAACCTACTTTTCTTAATCTTAAGAATTTCTGTATTCATGCAATCCAGTCAAGCTGTTCCCTGTAGATTTAAGTGCTCCCCTGTTGAATAAAACCACAGAGTGCCACTGGCCCTGTGTGAAAGAACTTGTGCCGGCCATTACTGGGAAGGAGTCTGAGATAGAGCCACAGTGTGCTACCAGCCCTGTGAAACATAAAGTTATATACTTAGCTGTTACTACCATGCAATCCAGTAAGTTAGCTTTAAGAATCATGTCTCTAACTGTTAGAGCGGCCCTGCATTTCAGTTATTGCATGCTGAGTTTTGGTGAGTAAATTTGCATTTACTTTGTTACCAAATTTGTTGTGCCCACTAGAGCCACTAGATGGTGCAATAGCTACCTTTCTAGCCTTAGAAGCTACATAGCTACTTAGCATAGCATTGGTAACCCCAGTGCTTTGCTGTTGTTGTTTTTGACACCTCTATCTCACATAACAATGGAGAACCCCCAATTTAATTCTTCCCTTGCACAGAGCCTAAACCCAGGCTTCCCTGAATTCATTAGCAAGAATTTCAGTGGGTGCAGGGATGAGTTAGATTCTCTACTCAACGACAGGTGTGATGCACAGACTTCATCCAAAGGTCCGTCAGATGGATGAAGAAAATGGCAAAGATTCAGGATTTCTGTACCCTACGTGCTGGTAAGACTAACAGACAAAACATTTTACTAATAATACCACACTGTGGTTTCATCTGCAGCCTTCTACACTGCGGTCTGCTGGTGTGGCGGAATCACAGAGAGGGCCAAGAATAGACTGGGCAAACTGCTCAAGAGGGCCAGCTCTATCCTGGATTGTCCTGTGGAGTCAGTGGAGCAGCTGATGGAGACCTGCTCCACTGGCTAAACTGTCCAACATCAGGAACAACCCCTCTCATTTCCTGTATGAGACAGTAGCGACTTTGAGAAGCTCTTTCAACCAAAGGTCCAGGTCCATATATTTGTGACAAGGTCACTGGAGTGAAATGAAACTGCCCGAGCTCTGCCTGAATGCTTTCTGCATGCATTGCGTGTCTCCATCGACTCGTTAATAATTCAGAGCAAGGTGACAAAACTGTGGTTTTAGTGACTGATGAGTGAAGGGAGGAAAGGAACACTTTAACATGATTACTTTATGAACACAATACTGGTATTAAAGCAAGGAATTAACAAGCGGGAAATGTCGTGCTTCATTAGAGATTACTTTGGGAATACGTACCTCTGAATGGAGCATCCTTTGGAAGTTAATCACCATCTCCTTTTTCTTGGTGGCATTGATGTGAAGGTGACTGTGCGCACACCATTCGACAAAGTCCTCGACCACCTTCCTGCATTCCAGGTTGTTCCTGTCCGTTACCCGTCCAACAATGGCTGTATCATCCAAAAACGTCTGGATGTGGCAGCTGTCTGTGTTGTAACGGAAGTCTGAGATGTAAATGGAGAAGAGTAATGGAGAGAGTACTGTTCCTTGTGGAGCTCCTGTGCTGCAGAGAACCTCATCAGACACACAGCCATGAAGCCTCACATACTGAGGTCTGTTTGTGAGGTTGTCGATGGTCCATGTAGTCACCTGTACCTCTGGGCTCCTCAAGGTGCAAAAGGGATCTGTGCAGCAAGTAGATGACAGCATCATCCACCTCAATACTTTGTTTGGGCAAACTGCAGGGGTCCAGCTTCGGGCTCACAAGGGGTTGGAGGTAGTTCAGGATCAGTCTCTCCATGGTCTTCATCAGGTGAGATGTTAAAGCCACAGGTCTGGAGTGGTTGGGCTCCCTGGCGTGTGTGATCTTTGGTACTGGGACCACACAGGAAGTCTTCCACAGTACAGAGAGGAAGTGGCTGAGATACAGACTGATGGTTCACGGGTGTGGGGGAGGGCAGTGGGTTGCGTTATTTTCTTTTTGAGTTGGCTCTGAATCCTCTTAAGTCTCCAGATGTGAAGACTCTCTTCTTCTCGTTGAGTAGGGCTTTCAGCTCAGGGGTCACCCAGGGTTTGTTGTGAGTGGGGGTGTTGCAGGTGTTGCAATGTTTGCAGCCTTGACACTGCAGTGTGGAGGAGCTCACAGGCCATTGTAGCATTGGCGGAAGCAGGATGTACGTAGTTATCGCGATAACATGCGAGAATTCCTGAGGCAGGTAGTGTGGCCGAATCCTGATAGCCAGCAGTCCAATGTCCCGAGTGCAAAGTTTCTGACTCTCCTGTCTCCTTCACCTCCTCATCACCCCAGTCAACAGCAAAAACAAAGCAGACCAGCAAATGAATTAAGATGTTGCTGTGGTGGCGACTGTGGCTCAGTAGGTAGAGCGGGTTGTCCACGAACCAGAGGGTTAGCGGTTCGATCCCCGGAATGTGCCACATGTCGAAGTGTCCTTGAGCAAGACACTGAACCCCCAGTTGCTCCCAGTGCGTGGCACTGGTGTGTGAATGTGTGCGTGCTTGTGTGAGTGAATGGGTAGATGTGTGTCTGACTGTAAAAGCGCTTTGAGTACCAATAGGTAGAAAAGCGCTATATAAAAGCAAGGCCATTTACCATTTACCATTTATACAGTTTGGCAGAGGAAGTGGGCACTGTGGTAAAAGGGCAAACACTGACCCACAAATATCCACAGAGACTTGTAAATTAATTGAACTGTCCAAATGTGACACTGTTTAGATCTGATACATCTTACACATGTCATTGTAGGATGATTGTTCAGATTGTCATGAACTATTTACTGGAAAAATCTGCCTATAGGTTTCAAATGTACCCAAACAGAACTGCATCTGGTTGCCATTATAAAATACCAATATGATATGTATATGGTTACAATCACACAAAAAGATAAAGTAAGTAAATCTGATGTGAATCTACGCTTAAGACTATTTTATGACTATTATGTTTTCTTTCATTATTGACCCGTCTTTTGACTTTCTCAAGTAGATTAAGAGGCTTAGTGGGTAAATATTAAAAAGATTTAATTAAAGGTGTGTCACAAGAGTTTAAAATGATGTGCTAAAGTTGACTGGTTTGTCTAAAAGAAAAAAAAAACAGCTCAGTGATGAATTGCTTAAGTCACTGTCTAAAACTGCCCATCTAATCAGTGAAAACCGTCAACAGATAGTTTAAATGTGCAGAGGTGCATCAGATGAGGCCACAAACTGACCATGTCACCAGTCTGTTCAGCTTTCTTTGCCTGGCTTTGATCACAGCTTCATTGCATTCAGTTCCTTAAAGCACTTCCTCTAAAGTACTTTCAAAGAACCCATGCAGCATAAAACACTAAACTGGCAGCATAAAACTGGCAAGAGATGTGCAAACAGTCTTGTTTCAGTTGGATGTTTTAATGTTGGCGTTCCTGCCTGAATAAAGCAGAAAGCGATCTGGCTTTGAGGTCTGTGGACTGGGAAAGGTTAGGCTTGTAAATCATTAATTTTGCAGATGATGCATCAAAGCTAAATGCGTCCGTGTTTGGTTGACAGATTGGTCTCCGTCTCACTGACGAAATTCATTCTCTGTGGGCTCAACGTAGAAAAAACTTTTCACACTGTGAAAAGATTTTACAATATGACTTTATTTACATAACAGGTAGAACAAGAACACTTACTAATTAAATGATAATAGGAACAGCAATGAATTAATCTAATGTGATCTGACTAATGTGTAAAGTCCTACAGTTTTAAGCAATGAAGGGCATGTTAAGAGTTCAATGGATTAGAGAAGTTCATTTGTGTGAATTAACACCATGAAACAGGAAAAACACAGCGACAACGAGACTGTAGCTTGTGGTGCAGTGGTTGACGGTAAACACCTCACACTATTACACTTCTATGCAACAAAGCAAGAAGCTCTAGCATGTCTCTCTCTGTGATATTTGGACTGATTCTCTGCCTTGAAGCAACAGGTAGGACAAGAACACTGACTAATTAAATGTTGAGAACAGGAACAGCAATGATAGCAGCTTCTTTATTTTGATTAATAAAAGTAGCAGTAGGGGCACAAGTTGATTGAGTTTTTATCTAATGATTAGTAAAACACACATGTAACCTGAAAGAATGTGTTGTTCTATCAGAGAAGAGAAGATGACAGGAGTTTATCTTTCTTTCTATGTATAATCATAACAGATGGACCAAGAGAACACAGATAGAAAAAGAGAGAGGGGTTTAGAAGAATGGCTTCTTTATATTAAAATAAACTGTGAACAAATTAAGACCTGAACAAATATGTAATGTTACAAAGGAAGCATCACTGTGAGTTTTTAATTTAAATAAACACTTCTCACTTCTCTCTTCTCTCTGCAAACATCAACTCAGCTTCCTGTTGCTGTTCTGAGAAAGTAAAATGCACCAACTAAAAATCTTCAGTACTCAGTCATACAAGTCAATGTCTGTATATAAAATGTGAGACAAATCATATCCATGGGGCATATGGCTGCTGAGGCCTAGAGGCCTAGAAAACAAGATGGCTGATGAAATAGAGACACAGAGATAGAGTGCATGTGTGGAATGTGAATGTTTTATGAGGTGCCAGGTAAGAGGATGGATTTTTAGTTTAGCATGCAACAGAGCCTGAGTTTATGTGTTGCATAATCTAAAGTAACATCAACTTAACAACTTAACCCTAAGACTAAATGATCACAACAACTCAATAAAAACAAATATCACATCAAATCAAAGTTTCTAGTTCTATGTTTAGCTTAGCTTGACTAGGTGCAGGTCATACTACCAGATTTGGTGGAAAAGTCCATTTCTGGTGGGTTGCTCCTGTAGCTGGTGGTTCTTGGTGGAAGGGCCAAGCTGGGGAAAGTTGAAAGTCTTTGCTGTGTGTTTCTGATGGCAAACATTGGAGGGAAACTGGATTCTCGTTCAAATCCTTTGAAGTAACTTGTTAGCAGCTCGGTGCTAACTAGCTGTGTGGCTCCTGTTGGTTGGGTGTTTAGTCTGCAAACCTTCTGTTTGTTGGAGAACTTGCAGATTTCTCAGCATGCTGTCGTGTTGCATGCTTTAAGGAGAGGCCTGGAGTAGCTGCTCTTTGTTAGCAGACTACCTGAGGTAGTCAGCTGCAGCTGAGCAGCTGAGGGTCCAGGAGAACACAAGATAAAACACAATGGCCAAGCAGAGGCTTTTATATGACCTGATGACCTCAGAGATCACATGCCTCTGTCAGCCAATGATAACTTCTGAGTCTGTTTTCAAATCTGGATGACTGTAGCACTTAGAGTTCTTGCTTGCCTTTGTCTCCAAGACAAGCAAATCAACGTGTAGAAAACTTAAAAATACGTGGTAAGTTTTCATACCTCACCAGCAGGTTCAGGTCCCAACAAAGTAAAGCTGTGAACACACTGAATAGTTGTGAGCGGGAACAAGACAAAACATTATGTTGCATCCCCTCTGCTGTCCTTGCAGTGGCAGTGCAAGTGTCTTTAGGTGGTGCATGAGCTTGATTTCCTCAACCAGACACATCTGAAAAGGTGTCACATGGTTAAATATGAAGGATGAAGAGCAAACATGTAAGATAAAGTATTGACATTAAAAACTATGCTGTATATTGTGTTACATACATAGATTATTATAAATCTACTGTTTTACAGGGCCCAGTGCTGGGACTGATGTGTTTGTGGTCAGAGGAGATGGTGTAGTTCAGAAAATCAGGGATGATGCTCCAAAAATCGCAACAGTTCAAGGTAGGTTTCTTAACATTTCAGACACTGACAGAGAACATCTGCTGTCATGTTTCTAAACCTCCTCCACCTACTTTCCTCCATCAGGTCCAGTGTCTCCAGTTGACCTGAAGACAAACTCTGTGTCCATCAGCTCAGACTCCTGTAACCTCACTGTGACCTGCAGCACAGAGGACTCAGACATCAGCAGCACTTTCAGATGTGACACCAAAACCTGCTCTCAGGAGGGAGGAGAGCAATCAAAGGTCACCAACTCTGGAGCTTCCCTCCGTGTCCACCTGTTGAATGAAACGATCATCTGTAACCATAGCAACCAGGTCAGCTGGACACAGAATAAGACAAAGATTCAGGATTTCTGTTCCCTACATGCTGGTAAGACTGACAGACAAAACATTTAGCTAATAATAACATAACGTTAATGTAACTGAACCTGTTGTGGTTTTGCTCTGACACTTTTATCATGTTTGCAGGTCTCTCTGATGGTGTCTCCATCTGTCTGGTGAAGACAGTCGTGTTCTCTGTTGGTCTGATCATCATGGTGTCTGTCGTCATCAGTGTCCACCTCATGGAGAAGATCAGGAAACAAGAATAAACAGTTCTCCACTAATCAAATGTTCATAGAGCTCAGTCTCTTCTAGTGAAAATCTTTGAGTCACTTGTGCAGGTTGAGGATGTCATCTGGAAAAATCCCCAAACAACAATATTCATGGGGCCCAGTTAAAATTGTAAAATCGTTTGGAATGAATATAAGCAATAAACACAGTACAGATTGGTGGGGCCCCAGACTCCAGATCAGACCCACCTAACAAGAGTCCAACAAGCTTGAGACAAGAAACAGAGACAAGAGACAAGAAACACTGTAAACATGATGTTTTGACATTGAATATTGAAAATATTTCATACATTTACACTGTATTTACATCAGACATGATAAAAGCCTCTACATATTTGTTCATGAAGGTGATTGTCAGACCAAAACTGGTTTTGAAATCGAGGTATCATCACTTCTGCTTTTACGCCTCTCTCTAGTCTGTACTGTCTTTCTGCTCATATTGTTGAAACCTGAGGTTAGCTTTCAGTTAAAATATGACATGTTATAAATATATCCTGTAATATATTAAATATATAAAATAAACAATGTAGAGGACGGTAAACCTCAAATGTGGTTCATTCTGATAAGGCGGCTGTGATGTGGGGATGTGTTGTTACTCAACATTAAACGCCCTGATAGGGACAAAAGTGTCCTTCAAAGTTTTATTTCTTTGATTACGTAGTGTTGGTTATGCTTTTTGTTATGATATTTGGCAAAGGTGCACACCTTTTTTTAACAGTTTTTAACAAATTTTGATATTTCAAAAAGTAATACTCTATTTTTACCATTAAAAAATGCCATAGGAAAAGCACATGTTAATATTTTTTATTCAATTTTTTTTACATAAAACTTATAATCATCTTCAGTCCTATTCACAAATATCCCAAAAAGGGTTTAAAAAGGGCAACTGGACTTGTAGACTGCAGTTCAGAACTTATGAAGCTTCTCGGATACGTGGTGAAAGATCTTCTGAAAAGTCCAGCTGCCTTTTTTAAACTTTTTTTTTTTTCAATCACAAATACTTGATTAATTTCTGACTTTCTACTATGTATATTCCAGTCTTCACAATGTCATCATAAATTTTTCTATGAATAAAAAAAAAAACAAAAAACAAAACATTTAAATATTTTCAGTAAGTGTATTTTTCAGGACAAGTAAACACAACCTGGGTTATAGGAGCTGAACTTGCTCACCCAATAACAGGGGGGCCACCACCAGGACACCAGGACCACCACCTTGGGCTAACAGCAACTGAAAGGGAAAGAAAATAAAACTAATGGGGCTTACATGACACATCGAATCTGACAAATGAGCAAAAGAACAAACAGGATCATAAACCGTGATCAAAATTACATTTTAAGTCAACCAAGAAAAATCCAAAATGAAGGAAAACAAATTATTAAATGTACAATAAAAGACAAAAAAGACACAATTACCAAATAATGTGTAACATTAAATGATGGATCATAAAGCTACATCAAACTAAACAGAAACAACCTGAATCAGTTCAACAAAATAACTGAAAATAACAATCAATAAAGAAAGACAGTGGTGCAGCAGACTCAGTTGTTAGGAGTTGTTTCCATGAACAGGTAAAGGTGACAACTATAATTTTTTTTAATTCAGGAGGATGTCTAATATCACAATCTCATTATTAAACTGTTCTATCTCCCACACCTGTGAGCAGGTAGCTGGAGCAGCAACAACCAGAAACCCCACAGCAGAGACCCCAGCATTACCAAAGTCAGAAGCTCTGTTTAGTGGCAACTACGGTTCCATCTGAAAGAGTATTCTCTAAGACAGGACAAATATTATCAGAGAGAAGAAGTCGCCTCAAGCTGACAAAAGTTAGATAGATCACTTTCCTTAACTCAAATCTGCCAAAGGATAAGAAGGAGAGGCAGTAGAACCTGCAACGGATGCAACTGCTTTATTATTTCAGAGATGTCTTTGATTTTCTTTGATTTTCTCGCCCGATGACAGCTGGGACAGACTCCAGCAGACCCCGCGACCCTTAACAGAAACAACCAGGTATAGAAAAGAATGAATGAATGAATGTATTGTTACCTTGTTTGGGAATTTTTACACTAAAGTTGTTTTGTGTGGAAGTTATCTGTAGCCTGTGTAGTTTTTCTTGTGCCACAAAGTTTTTTAGTTGAGGGAAAAATCAAACCAGTGATTTCCTTGTTAAAGCGTGAGGATATGGCTCCACCTTGTGGAATGTTTGCTACCAGTCATTGCTTCCTTGATGAAAACGAGTTACCCCTGGTTGACTTCTAAAAAATAAACGATTGTAACAATGAGCCAGTCTTTTGAACGGCTCTTTGAAAGGATCCTCAAGATCCGGCTCCCTTCAAAGAGCCTTAAATCTCATTTCTATAACGCTGGGATGACCCAAGTGTAGAATGAATGGGCCGACATCTGCTGTAAATAACTATAAGCAGTGACTAAAGACCCAGAGGGAGAAGCGACTCTAAGAGCTGATGCTTGGTAATGAATCAGAACAGCCGGCTCTCACCAGTTAGGAGTCGGCTCCACTGTTCTTTTCCCCTGTAGCTGTCATCTCTGCTTGTGTGAGGAAGGAGGGGCAGAATTTGTTTTGATGGGCACACCATGTGGACTTAGGATCGTACCAGTATGTAAAACCAGAGAGGGGACAGACTGTGGCTGACTGATGAAGACAGTAGACAGTGGTGTACAGGACAGATACTCACGGTGGATTTGATTCCACCGTTTTGTTCATTTGTTTCAACGGTTTTATTAAATATCAAACAAAAGTAATAATACTTAATAACTGGACAAAATTAGACAATTATTAGGCTTCTCATAAAAACACTGAATCAAAAAGGCTTATCAACACACTAACCATATATATTTGTGGATAGACAAATAGAGACGACTCTCAGAAAAGAGCTTAGGCCTAGCCTCAGGCCCTGATTGGCCATAAAAACCCTGTGAGGGCCCATTAGCAGCAGGTTGCATTCAAGAGCGGAGATGCCTCGTACTGCTACACATGTTTAATACAGACAAACCTGGAGGATTTTTACAAGATGATAGTATTCATGTTGGTTCATACTTTTACATTTAAACTTGCTTCGTTTAGAAATAGTTTTATAGCTGAATTAATTTCAGTCTTCGTCAAAAGAGTTCAAGCAGTAAAAAGTGTGTTAAGAGTTAACTGGAGGAGGGAAGTTGACCTATGTGCATTTACGAGTAAACACCACGAAACCAGAAAAACATTGTGATGTCAATACTGTAGCTTGTTGTGCAGTGGTTGGTGGAAAACACTTCACGCTGTTACATTCGACAAAGCAAGAAGCTCTACCATGTCTCTCTCTCTCTCTGTGATACTTGGACTGATGCTCTGCATTGAAGCCACAGGTACACATTTATTTGAGTTATTTTTTAGTATATACAGTGAATGGTTATTCAAAAAGGCAGTACAGATGCTGGTGTAAACAATATCACGCGCTATTGAAAAGGAATACTGTAGCTTGAAGTTGCTTATTCTTTAAAAAACAAAACAAACAAATAAAAAAATCTGAGAAAATGAAAGTGAACTGTTTGGAGTCTATGAACTTTAAAATTAAAAATGTGAACTTTGAACTTGAACTAGTTCACTCTTATCTCTGTGAACTGAACTTTGAACTAGGTCTTGTTTACTGCACCCAAACAACCTAAAAGAGTGTGTTGTTATATCAGAAAAGAGAAGATGACCGTAGTTTATATTTCTTTATATGTATAATCATGAACAAATGGACCAACATGTAAATGCACAAATATAAAAAGTTTAAGAAGATTTATAAGAATTGGTTCTTTATATTGAACAAGTTAAGACCTAAATCAACATGTAATGTTATAAGAAAGAGTTTTATTTTTCATTATCATGTATCTACTGTTTTACAGGGTCCAGTGCTGTGACTCCTGTGTTTGTGAAGAGAGGAGATGATGTACTTCTGGAAGTCATGGATAATGCTCCAAAGGAATTTCTACTTCTTGTCTGGAAATTTAATACAAGCAATGTTTTAGTAGTATATTCACCTGGTGGAAGAACAACAGTCTCTGAAGGTTACACTGGAAGGGTTGAGTTCTCTGTGGAAAATTATTCATTAAAACTGAAGAATCTACAAGATGCAGACAGTGGAGTTTATACAGCACGAATGACAGGGGATAAAGAACAAACAATAGCTGAATACATGGTCACAGTTGAAGGTAGGTTTCTTAACATTTCAGACACTGACAGAGAACATCTGCTGTCATGTTTCTAACATAAGACCTCAAGCAGAACCTATTCTGGTTTTATGATTGATTATGACAAATTCAAGTCTTCTGAACACATGTGCAACCATAGATGAATATCTGAGGCTGCTTGAGGCCATTTGGAGACATGGACAGGAGCAACGAATCAAAGATGGAACAAGAGGAGAGAGAGAATAATTACAAAGTGGAAGAAAGTGTTGGGCCTGGATATTAAGGCACTCAATATTGGGGTTTGGCTATCATGAATAATTAATCATTATCAAAAATAATTATTTATTATTAAATAATCGGATCTGAATTACAAGATCACCTCGGGGCACCACCCTTCTAGGAAGGGAAAAGATAGCCAATCAATCAAATTAGTCTCATAAATTGTACTAAATTGTCAATTTGGATTTGTGATTATTAACTTAATAACTATAACCAAAAATGACCACGTTAACAACTAGTTGAAGGAATTTGGAGTTCTTGGCAGTGTAGAGGTTGGCAGTATTCATTCTTGTGCAACATTAAACAGACAACTGGGATCTTTAAAAGACATTTATCAACATTTATTAACACGAATAAAAATTAAACATACAATCTAAACGGGCGGCACAGTGGCGAGGTGGTTAGCGCTGATGCCTCACAGCAAGAAGGTCACCGGTTCGAATCCATGGGCCGGCTGGCCTTTCTGTGTGGAGTTTGCATGTTCTCCCTGTGTCTGCGTGGGTTCTCTCCGGGTACTCCGGCTTCCTCCCACCATCCAAAGAGCATGTGAGTGTGTGAGTGGGTGTACCCCTGCCTCTCGCCCGATGAAAGCTGGGATAGGCTCCAGCAGACCCCCGTGACCCCCAACAGGACTAAACGGGTTTAGAAAATGACTGACTGACATACAATCTAAACAGAATGCTTTATACAGGTGTGTATGTATGTGAGTGTGGGTGTGTGTCAAAATGGCTGCCAGTTGTGGGCGTTCCACTCACTAAAATTCAACTTGTTAATGAATTCAGGATAGCCTGGGTTTAGGCTCTGTGCAAGGGAAGAAATGAATTGATCTACACAGGGATTCTCCATTGTTACGTGGGATAGAGGTAAGGTGTCAAAAACAACAACAAAGCAATGGGGTTAGCAATGCTATGCTAAGTAGCTATGTAGCTTCTAAGAGAGAGGCTAGAAAGGTAGCTATGGCACCATCTAGTGGCTCTAGTGGGCACAAAAAATTTGGTAACACAGTAAATGCAAATTTACTCACCAAAACTCAACATGCAATAACTGAAATGCCTGGCAGTGACAGTTAGAGACGTGATTCTTAAAGTTAACTTAGGCTGGAATGCATGGCAGTAACAGTTAAGTATATAACTTTCACAGGGCTGGTAGCACACCGTGGCTCTATCTTAGACTCCTTATCTTACTAAGGCTGAAATGCATGGCAGTAACAGCCGGCACAAGTTCTTTCACACAGGGCCGATGGCACGCTGTGGTTTAATTCACCAGGGGAGCACTTAAATTAACAGGAAACAGCTTGACAGGATTGCATTGAATACGTGGTATTCAAATGCTAAAATTCTTACAACTACGAAAGTGAGGTTCAACTTCAATTAGCTAGCAGCAAAAGCAACTTAATGTAGCACAATGGGACTTAAGACGGTAGTTATTAACTAGACAATTCCCCTGCGGGAAATCGCGAGAGTGGGGCTGTGTCGGCAGCAGTTTGCGCTAAGATGACATGATACAACACTACGATGTTACGATAAATGCTACAATTTTTCACCTAATCTTATCTTATAATTCTAGAAATCCCAACTGATTGGGGAAGGGGGGGGGGGGGGGGGGGGGGGGGGGTCATAGAGTCATGTTCTGGCACCCTAATATAGTCCTGTATTGAGTGAAGTGGTCATAATGTTTTGGCAGCCTGTGACTGTCATGTAAAAATGGAGTGGAGGGGTCATAGTGTCAGGTGTGGCCTAGGCTGAGAGGAATAATGATTAAAACATATTTTTATTGAACTTCTTGTCGTTCACCAGTTATTCATTTTCTGATATTTAAGCTGTGTATAACGCAGCATTTCACTGAAGTTGTAGCTTAATAGATGGCATATTTTATGTCTGCACCGACCTGGCGCCTGTATAAAGCACTAAATTAGGTTTTGACCACATAATGAATGTAGTAACCTAACAAAAACATAGACTATAACCTATAACATTTCATAAATGTTAATGTCAATTTTATATTTCCATTGAGCTATCACTTTTGTACAGTAAATGCATGACTTGAACATTTTCTGTTGACAATATTGTTAGGTTAAAAATACAAGGCAATGCAGATTTAAGATTACACAATTGCTGTAGTAGCCAGGCTAAGCCCAGTGATAGCCTCGTTTATATATACTATAGTTTAGTTTATCCTACAACATGAACAGAAGGGATTTGGAAAATGAGATAAACGGGTCCAAAACGGACCCGGGCCGCAAATTGATACATACATCCGCTGCGGTCCCAAACGGACCCGCCGCGGAGGTGAGGCTTTAATCGCGGATGCGGAGCAGCGCGGAGCCACGGCGGAGTTCCTGAGTGCATCTGGACCCCGATACGGGTCCGTTCCGGAAGCCGACATACATCCGCGGCAGGTCCGCTGCGCAGTCCTTTTGCTGTGTGGGATGATGCACGTTTATGCTTGTTGAACTAGTGGTACTTATTGCCTCTGCGAAGGAGGTTATGTTTGTTGACTTTCAACTTGTGAAGGTTTTATTTCACTTACACTGACACGTGTTGTCGTCCAGTCGACTTGTCTTCTCCACAGATCACTTAACTCCTCTTTGCTGCCGCTGCACACGCTGCGTTTCTCTTTTCTCTCTCTCTCCCTCGCTGTGTGTGAAGAGCAGCCCCGCCCCTCAGTGATCAGAGCGACAGAGCGGAGGTTTTATTTATTTTATTTTTTTCAGAGAGAGACCGAGAGCAGTGCAGGGACATCTAATATGTTAGCATGTTGGCATATGTTAACGTATGCTAACTAACATATGCTAACTTCCGTCGAAGTTAGCATATGTTAGCATATGCGCCACAGGCCTCGCTCCGTCCTTTTTTTTTTTTTTTTTCCCAAGCCTCGCTCCCTCTGTGTGTGCGCGTGTGTGACGTCAGTGAGACAGAGCGGGAAACAGCCCTCCCCCTCCTTAACTGCTGCTGCAGGTGCTTTGATTAACCGAGAAGCACAGAACCACTCCCTCGAACCACTGCCATTTACTAAAAACGTAAACCAGTTACTCACAAACTTTTTTCACAGTGACTACCACAAGGCTTCCATGAACACAGACATGTATTTTTTATTCTTCCTAGTGTAAAAAAAGTGGACATTCTAGCGAGTTGAAAACTACCGTCCGTTAAACTTTTGTGACGAAAAACTTTGCTGAATTAACATTGGGTCCTATGGAGCAGTTAGGCTGTCCACTCCTCACTTCTAGGCTTCTCATTCAAAAACTGTGAATCCTATCGGTTAGGTAGACACATTGTAGGCATCAGGACAAGTATGACTACTACTTTGGAGAAAATTTTGTGTGTAGAGTGAAATTTGTGGAAGCAATCACAGTTTTAAAAAAATATTTTGAACATTTTTTCAGAGCAGCCCGCCCTCTAACTGTTGGGCCTCTCACTCTAGCGCGAACATTCCGCGCAATACACACCCATTATAAACCCGAAAAAAACAATTTTCGCGACTATGTCGAAAATAGGTCCGACCTGGAGAAACTGAATAATAGCACACCCGCCCCGATCGATACGCACGTTCTGATGTATTTTTTGTGTATGTGCGATGAACTGTGCGGGAGGAGATAGCGACCGAAAATCCGTGGGAATAATAATAAAAATAGACGCGAGCAATAACAATAGTGGGCTGTGCTTGCACAGCCCCACTAATAACGAATTATTAATAAATTATCAATTTATGAATTTCATAAATTATCACCACACTGCACCTGTTTGTAAGTACAACGTTTAGCAGTATTCATTCTTGTGCAACATTAAAAGACAACTGGGATCTTTAAAAGACATTTATTAACACGAATAAAAATTAAACATACAATCTAAACAGAATGCTTTATACAGGTGTGTGTGTATGTATGTGAGTGTGTGTCAAAATGGCTGCCAGTTGCAAGAGTACCCAACTGCAGCCGCAGGCACTACAAACCACGCCCAGCCACTACAAACCACGCCCACTACAAACCACGCCCACTACAAAACACGCCCATGTAAACGGGTTACGGTTAGGGTTAGGGTTAGTTTGTAGTGGGCGTGTTCTGTAGTGGGCGTGGTTTGTAGTGGCTGCGGCTGCAGCTAGACCCTTCTCGCCAGTTGTGGGCGTTCCAAGATGGCTGCCAGTGTGGGTGTGTCAAGATGGCCGCTGGGCCTTGAGGTCTTGAACACAAAGGAAAAATGGCTGCTCAGACCATGTGCTGGTCAGTAGATGTGTGGAATGTGATAAGGGTTTTATGAGGTGCCAGGTTAGAGGAAGAGTGGTTAGACCCTGAGTCTATGTGTTGCATAATCTAAACTAACATCAAACCACTATACTATAAACACTCAATAAACACAAATATCACATCAAATCAACATTTCTAACTATGCTTAGCTTAGCTTAACTTAGACTATGCCCAGGTCATACTACCAGTTGGTGGAAAGTCCATTTCTGGTATGTTGCTCCTTTAGTTGGCAATTCCTGATGGAAGGCCAAACTGGGAAAAGTTGTAGTCCTTGCTGTGTGTCCTGATGGCAGACGTTGGAGGGAAACCGGCCGCTCCTTGAGTCCTCAAGTGGCTTGTTAGCAGCTCTGTGCTACTAACCGTGTGGCTCCTGTTGTTTGTGAGTTTAGCCTGCAAACCCTTTGTTTGTTGGCTAAAAACTGGTGAAGATTCCTTAGCAGGAACTCGCTTCGCTGCTGTATGGAGAGAACAGGCCTGGAGTAGTTGCTCTTTGTTAGCAGACTACCTGACACCCAGCTGCAGCCGAGCAGCTGGGGGTCTCCATGTGGAGGTGTGGAGTTGAGGAAGGGTAAGAAGCAAGAACGGAAGAGAGAGAACAAAGGCCAAGCAGTGCATTTTATATGACCTGATGACCTCAGAGGTCACATGCCACTGTCTGCCAGTGAACTGCTGAGTCAGTTTTCACACCTGGAGGATTGTGGGACTTGGTGTTTCTGGGCTTCTCTTTGTCTCCAAGACAAAGACAAAACATGTGGTCAACTTGGTTATGCGTGGTGAGCTTCCATAGCTCACCACCAGGTTCATGTCCCAACAAAAGTTTCCTTTTGAACTAGAAGAGACTGTGCAAAGGTGTAAAGAAACATAAAGAGTTCTCTGTCATGGGGCTAAATGTGACCAGAGTTATTAATATACTGTAGAAAGAGGTTTGTCTCTTTGATTTTCAAGTAAAGCTTTGAACACATTGAATAGTTGTCAGCAGGAACAAGACAAAACGTTCCGTCCCCTTGCAGCCCCTCTGCTGTCCTTGCAGTGGCAGTGCAAGTGTCTTTAGGTGGTGCATGAGCTTGATTTCCTCAACCAGACACATTTGAAAAGGTGTCACATGGTTAAATATGAAGGATGAAGAGCAAACATGTAGATAAAGTATTGACATTAAAAACTATGCTGTATATTGAGTTAGAGTTTTATTTTTCATTATCATGTATCTACTGTTTTACAGGGTCCAGTGCTGTGACTCCTGTGTTTGTGAAGAGAGGAGATGATGTACTTCTGGAAGTCATGGATAATGCTCCAAAGGAATATGTACTTCTTATCTGGAAATTTAATACAAGCAATGTTTTAGTAGGATATTCACCTGGTGGAAGATCAAGAGTCTCTGAAGGTTACACTGGAAGGGTTGAGTTCTCTGTGGAAAATTACTCAGTGAAATTGAAGAATCTACAAGATGCAGACAGTGGAGTTTATACAGCACTGGTGTCAGGGGATGAAGACCAAACAGTAGCTGAATACATGGTCACAGTTCAAGGTAGGTTTCTTAACATTTCAGACACTGACAGAGAACATCTGCTGTCATGTTTCTAAACCTCCTCCACCTACTTTCCTCCATCAGGTCCAGTGTCTCCAGTTGATCTGAATCCAGACTCTGTGTCCATCAGCTCAGACTCCTGTAACCTCACTGTGACCTGCAGCACAGAGGACTCAGACATCAGCAGCACTTTCAGATGTGACACCAAAACCTGCTCTCAGGAGGGAGGAGAGCAATCAAAGGTCACCAACTCTGGAGCTTCCCTCCATGTCCACCTGTTGAATGAAGCAATCATCTGTAACCATAGCAACCAAGTCAGATGGACGAAGAAAATGGCAAAGATTCAGGATTTCTGTTCCCTACGTGCTGGTAAGACTGACAGACAAAACATTTAGCTAATAATAACATAAAGGTTAATGTAGCTGAACCTGTTGTGGTTTTGCTCTGACACTTTTATCATGTTTGCAGGTCTCTCTGATGGTGTCTCCATCTGTCTGGGACCTTTGTGTTCTCTGTTGGTCTGATCATCATGGTGTCTCGTCATCAGTGTCCACCTCATGGAGAAGATCAGGAAACAAGAATAAACAGTTCTCCACTAATCAAATGTTCATAGAGCTCAATCTCTTCTGGTGAAAATTTTAAAGTTACCTGTGGATTTGTATAGCACTGCTTTTAGTTTGTTCCTTTATAAAATGAATGCATCCCTGTTGTCAATGAGTTAAAAACACAAAATCATGCTTAATAAATATAGCAGTACCTGAACAAAGGCAGAAATGATGGAAACTACAAAGCAGCAACATGATGTAAACAATGCACCATGTAAAATCTTTACAAACAGAAGCTTTGCTAATGTTTCATAATGAAGGAAATGTATGCAACACTTCAAGGATATTCAGAATTTCTTCAGTCAAGTAACATTGAAGGTAAACATAGATGTTGTTACTCCACAGAGTGTGTTACTGATCAACCACTGATTGTAGCCAGTGATTAAAGGGCTCACTTTGTAAATAAAATGCTTGTGGTGAGAATTATTTTTGAGGATGTCATCTGGAAAAATCCACAAACAACAATATTTATGTGGCCCATATTCAGAAAGCAGGATTGACAAGCTCAGAGCTGACCCATCCAGAGATGGAGAATGATCAGAGTTAGACCAGACACCTCTGAGTATAATCTCTCTGAATGTTGGTGAATGAAAGACACAAGTCATGAATTAAAAGTTTGAATGATATGATTCACATTGATTTTGATGATGAAGTTAAAAAAAAACAAGTCTCAAATGTTCACTTTCACATGATGATGATGTGAAACTTTGGTTTGACCTGGAAAACTACATCAGTGAGGGACGGAGCTGTAGTCTGTGGTGTGGTGGTTGATTCAAAGCTGTTTCCATTGTTGCATTTTATAGTCGATAAAGCAAGAAGCTCTAGCATGTCTCTCTCTGTGATACTTGGACTGATGCTCTGCCTTGAAGCAACAGGTAGGACAAGAACACTGACTAATTAAATGTTGATAACAGGAACAGCAATGATAGCAGCTTCTTTATTTGGATTAATAAAAGTAGCAGTAGGGACACAAGTTGATTGAGTTTTTATCTAATGATTAGTAAAACACACATGTAACCTGAAAGAATGTGTTGTTCTATCAGAGAAGAGAAGATGACAGTAGTTTATCTTTCTTTCTATGTATAATCATGAACAGATGGACCAAGAGAGCACAGATAGAAAAAGAGGGAGGGCTTTGGAAGAATGGCTTCTTTATATTGAAATAAACTGTGAACAAATTAAGGCCTAAACTAATATGTAGTGGTATAAGAAAAATGACAAAGTGGAAGAAAGTCTCACCTTTTTAAGAAGAGACAGTGCAGAGGTGTAGAGAAATATAAAGAGTTCTCTGTCATTTAGCGAAATGTGACAAGAGTTATTTCCAACAAAGGTTCAAAAAATGCAACTGGACTTGTAGACTTATTCAGTAATACACAGGATAAGATGTTACAGTCCCTTGTGCCAAAATCCCAGGCAAAACACATTTAGAGGCCCTGTTCAACTGAGAAACCCTAACAAACCTATGGTCATGTGATATGACGATTAACCTACAGTCGACATGAACTAAGTAAAAGCTGTTGGCTTGTATGCCCACAGAGCAGCAGAGGATAATTCAGACACTGTGAATCATAAGCTAACTAAATGCTGCTGGCTTGTATGATCCACTCAGCAGCTAACCATAGCTACAAAGCAACATGAAGGCATCAGGAACCTGGCCTAAACAACAGCAGTATGCAGCATGTCAGTGGGCACCTCCCTTCACCAATGTTTTGTTAAGTTATGCCCACAACGCCTTGAGAAGGCTACAGTGACTTCCAGCATCCTGAAGTCACCCCCATCCACACTGCCACTTCAAAACCCTGTGTTCCTCTCCATTCAATGTCTATCAACAATTAATATTTCAATCATTAGCCTAGTTCTTTTATGAACCACGAGCCAAACAAACAAATCTACCATGGTTTGCCCCGTTGATGTGGACTGAACCACAAAACAAACAAACAATCTGGCCGTAGTCGGGTGCGAGCTATCCCGGCTGGAATAAGTTGTCCATTTAGATCTGGTCTCATCTCCCAGGCTCCTCCTACTCTTAGCTTTCCTGTGTTAAGCCTGATGCCTGCTAATCTAGGTTTTTCTTTTTTTCTCTACAAACCAGCAACATGTTAAAAAGCACCATTTATAACATTTACAAATAGAAGCTTGATAAAGTTTCATGATGAAGGAAATGTATGCAACACTTCAAGGCTATTCAGAATTTCTTCAGCCACCTAACACTCAAGGTAAACATAAATGTTGTCACTCCACAGGGTGTGTGTTACTGATCAACCTCTGATTGTAGCCAGTGATTAAAGGGCTCACTTTGTAAATAAAATGCTTGTGGTGAGAATTATTTTTGAGGATGTCATCTGGAAAAATCCCCCAAAAACAATATTCATGGGGTCGATATTCAGAAAGCAGGACTGACAAGCTCAGAGCTGACCCATCCAGAGATGGAGAATGATCAGAGTTAGACCAGACACCTCTGAGTATAATCTCAATGAACGTTGGTGAATGAAAGACACAAGTCATGAATTAAAAGTTTGAATGATATGATTCACATTGATTTTGATGATGAAGTTAAAAAAACTAGTCTCACATGTTCACTTTCACACGATCATGATGTGAAACTTTGGTTTGACCTGGAAAACTACATCAGTGAGGGACGGGGCTGTAGTCTGTGGTGTGGTGGTTGATTCAAAGCTGTTTCCATTGTTGCATTTTATAGTCGACAAAGCAAGAAGCTCTAGCATGTCTCTCTCTGTGATACTTGGACTGATGCTCTGCCTTGAAGCAACAGGTAGGACAAGAACACTGACTAATTAAATGTTGAGAACAGGAACAGCAATGATAGCAGCTTCTTTATTTGGATTAATAAAAGTAGCAGTAGGGGCACAAGTTGAGTTTTTATCTAATGATTAGTAAAACACACATGTAACCTGAAAGAATGTGTTGTTCTATCAGAGAAGAGAAGATGACAGTAGTTTATCTTTCTTTCTATGTATAATCATGAACAGATGGACCAAGAGAGCACATCTGTTTATGTGCATTTATTTAAAAAGACATTTCTGACGTCTCTCTGCAAACGATAACTCAGCTTCCTGTTCCTGTTCTGAGAAAATAAAATGCACCAACTAAAAATCTTCAGTACTCAGTCTTACAAGTCAATGTCTCAATGTCTGTATATAAAATGTGAGACAAATCATATTCATGGGGCAAAATGTGACCAGAGTTATTAATATACTGTAGAAAGAGGTTTGCCTCTTTGATTTTCAAGTAAAGCTTTGAACACATTGAATAGTTGTCAGCAGGAACAAGACAAAACGTTCCGTCCCCTTGCAGCCCCTCTGCTGTCCTTGCAGTGGCAGTGCAAGTGTCTTTAGGTGGTGCATGAGCTTGATTTCCTCAACCAGACACATCTGAAAAGGTGTCACATGGTTAAATATGAAGGATGAAGAGCAAACATGTAGGATAAAGTATTGACATTAAAAACTATGCTGTATATTGAGTTAGAGTTTTATTTTTCATTATCATGTATCTACTGTTTTACAGGGTCCAGTGCTGTGACTCCTGTGTTTGTGAAGAGAGGAGATGATGTACTTCTGGAAGTCATGGATAATGCTCCAAAGAGATTTGACCTTCTTGTCTGGAAATTTAATATAAGCAATGTTTTAGTAAGATATACACCTGGTGGAAGACGAAGAGTCTCTGAAGGTTACACTGGAAGGGTTGAGTTCTCTGTGGAAAATTACTCAGTGAAACTGAAGAATCTACAAGATGCAGACAGTGGAGTTTATAGAGCACAAATGACAGGTGATAAAGAACAAACAATAGCTGAATACATGGTCACAGTTCAAGGTAGGTTTCTTAACATTTCAGACACTGACAGAGAACATCTGCTGTCATGTTTCTAAACCTCCTCCACCTACTTTCCTCCATCAGGTCCAGTGTCTCCAGTTGATCTGAATCCAGACTCTGTGTCCATCAGCTCAGACTCCTGTAACCTCACTGTGACCTGCAGCACAGAGGACTCAGACATCAGCAGCACTTTCAGATGTGACACCAAAACCTGCTCTCAGGAGGGAGGAGAGCAATCAAAGGTCACCAACTCTGGAGCTTCCCTCCGTGTCCACCTGTTGAATGAAACAATCATCTGTAACCATAGCAACCAAGTCAGCTGGATGAAGAATAAGACAAAGATTCAGGATTTCTGTTCCCTACATGCTGGTAAGACTGACAGACAAAACATTTAGCTAATAATAACATAAAGGTTAATGTAGTAACGCAACAGACCCCACCCACCTGGTCCATGGACTGTCTGTACCTCTTCTTTCACTGTGTACAAGGTTTGCTGCTAACTATTCATTCCTATGTATATATTTGTACAGCTGTATTTTTACTTTTTATCTTATTTTATTCTTATAGTTAAAATTGTTGCCTATTCTATTGTCTTTTTATATTGCACTATTTAAGGCAGGAGCTACTGCACAACATTTCGTTATGTTCTCACATAATGACAATAAAGGATTCTGGATTAAATGATGAATTATAAAACTAGATCAAACTAAACAGAAACCTAACCTGAATCAGTTAAACAAAATAAATGAAAATAACAAAATCTGAATCTAAAGACTAAATTCAAAGCATCATGAGGAAAAGGAAAGAAACAGATAAATAGGTCTCTTTCATACATTAAACCATCAAGTAAAGGATTAGCCCTACAGGCAGCATGCTAGCAGTCTGACACACTACGCTGGCTGCACCAAGTGGCCAATACAAAGCAGCAGTGGACCCACCCAGCAGCCAGACCCTGAGGAAGGAGACGTTGAAACATATTGTTGAAATCTGAGGTCAGCTTTCAGTTAAAGTATGACATGCTATGACAACCAGAAGGAGAAGAGACTGTATTAAACCATAAAACTAACCTGTTTATGTAAATAATAGAAGATGACCTATGTGCATTTAAGAGGAAACACCATGAAACCAGAAAAACACTGAGATGACGTCACTGTAGCTTGTGGTGCAGTGGTTGGTGGAAAACACTTGACACTGTTACACTTCTATTCAACAAAGCAAGAAGCTCTAGCATGTCTCTCTCTGTGATACTTGGACTGATGCTCTGCCTTGAAGCAACAGGTAGGACAAGAACACTGACTAATTAAATGTTGAGAACAGGAACAGCAATGATAGCAGCTTCTTTATTTGGATTAATAAAAGTAGCAGTAGGGGCACAAGTTGATTGAGTTTTTATCTAATGATTAGTAAAACACACATGTAACCTGAAAGAATGTGTTGTTCTATCAGAGAAGAGAAGATGACAGTAGTTTATCTTTCTTTCTATGTATAATCATGAACAGATGGACCAAGAGAGCACATCTGTTTATGTGCATTTATTTAAAAAGACATTTCTGACTTCTCTCTGTAAATGATAACTCAGCTTCCTGTTCCTGATCTGTGACAATAAATAAAAATCTTCAGTACTCAGTCTTACAAGTCAATGTCTCAATGTCTGTATATAAAATGTGAGACAAATCATATTCATGGGTCAAAATGTGACCAGAGTTATTAATATAGTGTAGAAAGAGGTTTGCCTCTTTGATTTTCAAGTAAAGCTTTGAACACATTGAATAGTTGTCAGCAGGAACAAGACAAAACGTTCCGTCCCCTTGCAGCCCCTCTGCTGTCCTTGCAGTGGCAGTGCAAGTGTCTTTAGGTGGTGCATGAGCTTGATTTCCTCAACCAGACACATCTGAAAAGGTGTCACATGGTTAAATATGAAGGATGAAGAGCAAACATGTAAGATAAAGTATTGACATTAAAAACTATGCTGTATATTGAGTTAGAGTTTTATTTTTCATTATCATGTATCTACTGTTTTACAGGGTCCAGTGCTGTGACTCCTGTGTTTGTGAAGAGAGGAGATGATGTACTTCTGGAAGTCATGGATAATGCTCCAAAGGAATATGACTTTATTGTCTGGAAATTTAATATAAGCAATGTTTTAGTGAACTATTCACCTGGTGGAAGAACAACAGTCTCTGGAAGGGTTGAGTTCTCTGTGAAAAATTATTCAGTGAAACTCAGGAAACTACAGGATGCAGACAGTGGAGTTTATACAGCACGAATGACAGTGGGTCTAGATGAACGAACAATAGCTGAATACATGGTCACAGTTCAAGGTAGGTTTCTTAACATTTCAGACACTGACAGAGAACATCTGCTGTCATGTTTCTAAACCTCCTCCACCTACTTTCCTCCATCAGGTCCAGTGTCTCCAGTTGATCTGAATCCAGACTCTGTGTCCATCAGCTCAGACTCCTGTAACCTCACTGTGACCTGCAGCACAGAGGACTCAGACATCAGCAGCACTTTCAGATGTGACACCAAAACCTGCTCTCAGGAGGGAGGAGAGCAATCAAAGGTCACCAACTCTGGAGCTTCCCTCCGTGTCCACCTGTTGAATGAAATAATCATCTGTAACCATAGCAACCAAGTCAGCTCCATGAAGAATACGACAAAGATTCACGATGTTTGTCCCCTACCTGCTGGTGAGACTGACAGACTAAACATTTAGCTAATAATAACATAAAGGTTAATGTAGCTGAACCTGTTGTGGTTTTGCTCTGACACTTTTATCATGTTTGCAGGTCTCTCTGATGGTGTCTCCATCTGTCTGGTGAAGACAGTCGTGTTCTCTGTTGGTCTGATCATCATGGTGTCTGTCGTCATCAGTGTCCACCTCATGGAGAAGATCAGGAAACAAGAATAAACAGTTCTCCACTAATCAAATGTTCATAGAGCTCAATCTTTTATCGTGGAAATTACCTTTGAATTTTTTTCTCTTATAGTACTGCTTTAAGTTTGTTTCTTTATAAAATGAATGCATCCATGTTACCTTTGAGTTAAATTTACAAAATCATGCATAATAAATATAGTAGTAACTGAATAAAGGCAAAAATGATGATCAAGCACTGATTGTACCCAGTGATGTAAGGGCTCACTTTGTAAATAAAATGCTTGTGATGAGAATTTCTTTTGAGGATGTCATCTGGAACAATCCCCAGAAAACAATATTCATGGGGCCCAGTTAAGATTATACAATTGTTTAGAATGAATACAAGCAGTTACCACAGGACAGATTGGTGGGACTCCAGACTCCAGATCAGACCCCCCCAACAAGAGTCCAACAAGCCTGAGACAACAAACAAGAAACTCCCCTCAGAGTGTGAGTCAGGCTGTTTTGTTACAAATGTTAATGTGATATGTTATGAGTTTGTTTGCATTTTTTCAAGTTATTTCTTATGTTTCTGAATTGCATTGCTGTCACTTTGAGAGTCAAGGAGTAGAGGAGTAGAAGGAGTGACTTAGGAGACATGTGATTCCAGAATCAGGAAGTGGAAAGGGACAACCAGGCATGGTCTGTGAGCTGTGAATTGTTTTTCTCAATCCAGTTGAATCTACAAACATCTTACGCCACTGATAGCATCGTTGGTATGTAGTATTTGTTTGAATGTTGTTTTTAATCACAGATCATTAGTTTTGAGTTTATATTTAGTTTTGTGAAGTTTGATGTAAGAATTCATTGAGTCACCATAATTTACAATCACAGCTGTCGTGACTGCTATTTAAGTTCATAGGGATGATTATATATAAATAAATATGAATAAATAGTTGATGATAAGTTAAGTGTGTTAAAATATGAAGATTTGTAAGTGCATATGTTGTTAAAAGTACAATAAATACATGAAGGCAGTGGTTAAATACAGGTCAATTTAGTAACTGAAGAAGCAGTATATTTACATTGTGTTTGTTTAAATACAGTATGAAAGGACAAATATTTTGTTATCTTTTTAATTCATTATGCCGTTTGTATGTTGCAGTTTTACCCTTTTCTATGATGTCAATAAACCTGTGGACAATGGACAACTGTCTTCAGAGTCGTGATGTCTGAAAGGAGTTTATCTAACTGTTACGTCCCTAGGTGTGTCCAGGGGAAAGTCAGGGACAAACACAATACAACCACTGCTTGGGTCTTGGGGTAACAATTTTAACAATATTTATTGAAATACAAAGAAAATGACTAAACAAAAATCTCCTCAAAAAAAAAAAAAAACAGTGGGGAAGGTTTGGACCACGTGGTTGTGCCAAATCAATGAAAGCAATAAAACAAAACTAGGCCTGGCTACAACTCTGCCATATAAAAAGCAACAAACAAAAAGGGCCTAACTATCTTTTCTACAAAAGACGTTGTCAAAACTACAAAGGTGGCACCAACCAATAATCCTAGTGTATTTAACAAAGGAGTCCTACGTGATGGGGTGTAAAGGGTACCCCGATCTTACCTCTGGTCCGCACCTTCCACCACAACTGAAATAAACCAAACAAAGTGGCCAGACGTCCACACAAACCAACAAAAGCACAAGCAAATGTCGCATTGAATCAGATGCAAGGGAAGTAGAGGCCGGGGAGCCTGTAGCTGGCTCCATATAAGGTGAGTCCTGGTGGTGGCAATTGGTGAACCGGCCAATCAGCAGACTCCAGACGTCCCAGGTGGAATCACCTGTAATCAATTGAACACACAGGGGAGGGGGAGAGAGAGAGAGAAAGAGAGGGAAAACAAGAAAAACGTGCTGCCCCCATCTGGCACGTAACACTAACTGTCAAGTGGTATTGGAGTATACAGTATACCGAGGGCAGTACACAGGCTACAGAATACAGGAGACATTTCATTAATGGGACAGAGGACATCAGGTCCAGGTGTAGATCATGAGGCGTACAACCCTCCATTCATTCACCTGTAAACCACCATCGAAAGGAAACGGAGACAACTAGAGTTTACTACTGTAAACATGATTTTACGACATCTGAAAGCATAAGAGACGTTTCGTAAATCTGCACTGTATTTACATCAGACATATTTGTTCATGAAGTTGGTTCTCAGGCCGAAAGTAGTTTTTCGCAATCCTTATCAAATCAAGGTGTCACCACTTCTACTTTCACGACTCTCTGTAGTCTGTACTGTCTTTCTGCTCATATTGTTGAAACCCGAGGTCAGCTTTAAGTTAAAATACGACATGCTATATATATCCTGTAACACATTAAGTATATATAAAAGAGGTCAGAAAAACCTCAACTGTGGTTTAGTGTGATGAGGTGAATGTGATGTGTTGTATCAACCAACAACTCCACATTTCCTTTAACACGTTGTCACATCTATAAACCTCAGTGCTGAGTTCTGTTCACATCATCTTCTTTTCTACAGGGGCTGCATCACTGTCAGAGTTTTTTCAGCCACAACATTATGACCACCTTCCTAATATTGACAACAGAGAACAGAGGACACGTCTGTGTTCACCCCAGACAAATGAAGATGTCACAGAGAAACAGCAGAACAGGAAGTTTCATTACAACAACAGAAGAGGAACTTCATATAAATATTCATGAAGGAGATGCATGCAGCACATCAAGAATTTACAGAATCTGTTTTGGCAAATTAACACAGAAGGTAACAAACGCATCAGGGACAGAAGAAGCGACTAACATGTAAAGTTAAAATTAGTAACACACATGTGCAACCTGTAAGAATGTGTTGTTGTATCAGATCAGTGGCAGCATGATACATGCTTCTTTTATAGACTGAGGAATGGAGCACCAGGGACACAGCTGAGCAGAGGTTTCCTTTGTTTGTATGACCAGTGTGTTGTATTAGTGTACAGAATAAGTAGGTCATATTAAGAAGACATAAATACCAAATATGTATGATACAGATGAACCTGGAGGATTTGTGGAAGATGATAGTGTTCATGTTGGTTCACACTGTCACATTCAGACTTGCTTAAAGGACTTGAGGGAGGGGACTGTAGTCTGTGGTGTGGTGGTTACTCAAAGCTATTTCCACTGTTACACTTCTGTTCAACAAAGCAAGAAGCTCTAGCATGTCTCTCTCTGTGATACTTGGACTGATGCTCTGCCTTGAAGCAACAGGTAGGACAAGAACACTGACTAATTAAATGTTGAGAACAGGAACAGCAATGATAGCAGCTTCTTTATTTGGATTAATAAAAGTAGCAGTAGGGGCACAAGTTGATTGAGTTTTTATCTAATGATTAGTAAAACACACATGTAACCTGAAAGAATGTGTTGTTCTATCAGAGAAGAGAAGATGACAGTAGTTTATCTTTCTTTCTATGTATAATCATGAACAGATGGACCAAGAGAGCACAGATAGAAAAAGAGGGAGGGGTTTAGAAGAATGGCTTCTTTATATTGAAATAAACTGTGAACAAATGAAGAAAAAAGACAAAGTGGAAGAAAGTCTCACCTTTTTCAGTAGAGACTGTGCAGAGGTGTAAATAAATGGAAAGAGTTCTCTGTCATGGGGCGAAGAGTTATTAATATACTGTAGAAAGAGGTTTGCCTCTTTGATTTTCAAGTAAAGCTTTGAACACATTGAATAGTTGTCAGCAGGAACAAGACAAAACGTTCCGTCCCCTTGCAGCCCCTCTGCTGTCCTTGCAGTGGCAGTGCAAGTGTCTTTAGGTGGTGCATGAGCTTGATTTCCTCAACCAGACACATCTGAAAAGGTGTCACATGGTTAAATATGAAGGATGAAGAGCAAACATGTAGGATAAAGTATTGACATTAAAAACTATGCTGTATATTGAGTTAGAGTTTTATTTTTCATTATCATGTATCTACTGTTTTACAGGGTCCAGTGCTGTGACTCCTGTGTTTGTGAAGAGAGGAGATGATGTACTTCTGGAAGTCATGGATAATGCTCCAAAGGAATTTGACGTTCTTGTCTGGAAATTTAATACAAGCAATGTTTTAGTAAGATATTCACCTGGTGGAAGACCAACAGTCTCTGAAGGTTACACTGGAAGGGTTGAGTTCTCTGTGGAAAATTACTCAGTGAAACTGAAGAATCTACAAGATGCAGACAGTGGAGTTTATACAGCACGAATGACAGGGGATCAACGACAACCAATAGCTGAATACATGGTCACAGTTCAAGGTAGGTTTCTTAACATTTCAGACACTGACAGAGAACATCTGCTGTCATGTTTCTAAACCTCCTCCACCTACTTTCCTCCATCAGGTCCAGTGTCTCCAGTTGATCTGAATCCAGGTTTTGTTCTGACACTTTTATCATGTTTGCAGGTCTCTCTGATGGTGTCTCCATCTGTCTGGTGAAGACAGTCGTGTTCTCTGTTGGTCTGATTATCATGGTGTCTGTCGTCATCAGTGTCCACCTCATGGAGAAGATCAGGAAACAAGAATAAACAGTTCTCCACTAATCAAATGTACATAGAGCTAAATCTCTCTACAGCACTGCTTTTAGTTTGTCTCTTAATGAACTGAATGCATGCCTGCTTCCTGTCTTTGACCGAAACTCACAAAATCATGCATAATAACTATAGCAGGATCTGTAGATAGGGACAACTACTGAAAGAGTCATGACGTAAACATGATTTTACAACATCTAAAAGCAAGAAACATTTCATAAATTTACACTGTATTTACATCACACATGACAAAAGCCTCTACGTATTTGTTAATGAAGCTGATTCTCAGGGTGAAACTGGTTTCGAAATCGAGGTGTCGCAATTCTGCTTTCTCACCTCTCTGGTCTGTACTGTCTTTCTGCTCATATTGTTGAAACCTGAGATCAGCTTTAAGTTAAAACATGACGTACTATATGTATCCTGTAATACATTAAGTATATATAAAATAAACAATGTAGAGGACAGTAAACCTCAAATGTGGTTCATTCTGATAAAAGTCCTGATAGGGAACAAAGTGTCCTTTTCGAGTTTTATTTTCTTGGTTATGTAGCGTTGGTTATGCTTGTTGCTATGATATTTGGCAAAAGTATGTCGTTTTTAACAATGTTTGATATTTCAAAAAGCCATTACCATTAAGGGACAAAAAGTGTCCTCATAAAAAATGCCATAGTAATAATAGTACTCAGTCCTATTAACAAATGACAGAAACAACCTAACCTGAATCAGTTCAACGAAATAACTGAAAAAAATAACAATCAATAAAGAAAGTCAGGAGAAGCCAGTGCTGCACCAGAGTCAGTTGTTAGGAGTTGTTTCCATTAAAGGGTAAAGGTGACAAATATAAATGACATTTTTTTGTTTGTTTGTTTTAATTCGGGAGGATATCTAATATCACAACCAGAAAACCCACATGCCACCATGGAGACCCCAGCGTTACCAAAGTCAGAAGCTCTGTTTAGTGGCAACAACAGTTCCATCTGAAAGAGTATTCTCTAAGACAGGACAAACATTATCAGAGAGAAGAAGTCGCTTTAAGGCGGCAAAAGTTAGATAGATCACTTATCTTCCTTAACTCAAATTTGCCAAAGGACAAGAAGGAGAGGCAGTAAAACCTGCAACGGATGCAACTGCTTTATTATTTCAGAGATGTCTTTGATTTTGTTCACACTTATCGTAGCCTGTGTAGTTTTTATTGTGCCACAAAGTTTTGTAGGTGAGGGAAAATTCAAAACAGTGATTTCACCATCAAAGCGTGAGGATATGGCACCACCTTGTGGAATGTTTGCTACCAGTCATTGCTTCCTTGATAAAAACAAGTTACCCCTGGTTGACTTCTAAAAAATAAACGATTGTAACAATGAGCCAGTCTTTTGAACGACTCTTTGAAAGGATCCTCAAGATCTGGCTCCCTTCATAGAGCCATAAATCCCATCTCTATAACACTAGGATGACCGAAGTGCACCGGTCCCTCCTGAGGCAAAACAGCCCCACAACATGATGCTACCACCCCCATACTTCACAGTTGGGATGGTGTTCTCAGACTTACAAGCTTCAGTCTTTTTTCCTCCAAATATAACAATAGCCATTATGGCCAAACAGTTCCACTTTAGTTTCATCAGACCACAGGACATGTCTCCAGAAATTAAAGTCCCTGAGTGCATTAGCAAACTGTAATCTATCTTTTTTTATGTTGCTTTTGGACTAATTGCTTCTTCCTCGCCGAGTGGCCTTTCAGCCCATGTCGGTACAGGACTCCTTTCACTGTGGAGAATCATCAGCATCGTGACATGGTCTTTAGATTTAGTTCTGGGGTTGATTTGCACATTTCAGACCCAAACATGTTCATCATTCATTCAATCATCTTCTGAACCCACTTATTCCTGTTAAGGGTCGTGGGGTCTGCTGGAGCCTATCCCAGAATTATGACCAGTGTATTGTGACACCTTATAAGAATTCATTCTTCATATTGAAATAAACTGAACAAATTAAGACCTAAACTTATATGCAGTGTTACAAAGAGTTTTTATTTTAAATAAACTGCTTTAAATAGAAACTTCTGACTTCTCTTTGCAAACAATACAGCTTCCTGTTCTGAGAAAATAAAATGCACCAACTAAAGATCTTCAGTACTCAGTCTTACATCTCAGTGTCTGTATATAAAATGTGAGACAAATCATATTAGAATTAATCAAAATGTCAGCATACCTTTAATTCAACATATTTCTCATTACTAACATATTAAAGATTGATTATAACAAAGTGAAGTCTTCTGAACACATGTACAACCCTGAAGAAATATCCAAGGCTGCTTGAGATTGAACCACTTCATGTTTTGCATGAGTCACATGCTTAATTAAGAAGGACGGAGAGCAAACATGTAAGAGAAAGTATTGACATTAAAAACTATGCTGTATATTGAGTTAGAGTTTTATTTTTCATTATCATGTATCTACTGTTTTACAGGGTCCAGTGCTGTGACTCCTGTGTTTGTGAATAGAGGAGATGATGTACTTCTGGAAGTCATGGATAATGATACAAAGGAATTTATGGTTCTTGTGTGGAAATTTAATAGAAGCAGTGTTTTAGTAGGATGAATATGGTTAATTCAAAGAAGCCCACTGGATTTGTTGACGCAGATAACAGTAACCATGTTGATTGTGTTTTCACTTAAATACTTTCATATACAAAGCTGCTTCTTTGACAAAGGGCTGATTTGACTAATGTCTTCATCAAGATTCTGAAGCAGAAAAAGTGTGTTAAGAGTTGACTGGATTAGAGAAGTGCCCTTCCGTGTCAACACCACGAAACCAAAAAAAACCCACAACGATGACAACACTGTAGCTTGTGGTGCAATGGTTAGTGTAAAACACCTCACACTGTTAAATGTTCCAGTCAAGCAAGCAAGAAGCTCTAGCATGTCTCTCTCTGTGATACTTGGACTGATGCTCTGCCTTGAAGCAACAGGTAGGACAAGAACACTGACTAATTAAATGTTGAGAACAGGAACAGCAATGATAGCAGCTTCTTTATTTGGATTAATAAAAGTAGATGTGCATTTATTTAAAAAGACACTTCTGACTTCTCTCTGTAAACGATAACTCAGCTTCCTGTTCCTGATCTGAGAAAATCAAATGCACCAACTAAAAATCTTCAGTACTCAGTCTTACAAGTCAATGTCTCAATGTCTGTATATAAAATGTGAGACAAATCATATTCATGGGTCAAAATGTGACCAGAGTTATTAATATACTGTAGAAAGAGGTTTGCCTCTTTGATTTTCAAGTAAAGCTTTGAACACATTGAATAGTTGTCAGCAGGAACAAGACAAAACGTTCCGTCCCCTTGCAGCCCCTCTGCTGTCCTTGCAGTGGCAGTGCAAGTGTCTTTAGGTGGTGCATGAGCTTGATTTCCTCAACCAGACACATCTGAAAAGGTGTCACATGGTTAAATATGAAGGATGAAGAGCAAACATGTAGGATAAAGTATTGACATTAAAAACTATGCTGTATATTGAGTTAGAGTTTTATTTTTCATTATCATGTATCTACTGTTTTACAGGGTCCAGTGCTGTGACTCCTGTGTTTGTGAAGAGAGGAGATGATGTACTTCTGGAAGTCATGGATAATGCTCCAAAGGAATTTCAATTTCTTGTCTGGAAATTTAATACAAGCAATGTTTTAGTAGCATATTCACCTGGTGGAAGACCAAGAGTCTCTGAAGGTTACACTGGAAGGGTTGAGTTCTCTGTGGAAAACTATTCATTGAAACTGAAGAATCTACAAGATGCAGACAGTGGAGTTTATACAGCACGAATGTCAGGGGATAGAGAACAAACAGTAGCTGAATACATGGTCACAGTTCAAGGTAGGTTTCTTAACATTTCAGACACTGACAGAGAACATCTGCTGTCATGTTTCTAAACCTCCTCCACCTACTTTCCTCCATCAGGTCCAGTGTCTCCAGTTGATCTGAATCCAGACTCTGTGTCCATCAGCTCAGACTCCTGTAACCTCACTGTGACCTGCAGCACAGAGGACTCAGACATCAGCAGCACTTTCAGATGTGACACCAAAACCTGCTCTCAGGAGGGAGGAGAGCAATCAAAGGTCACCAACTCTGGAGCTTCCCTCCATGTCCACCTGTTGAATGAAGCCATCGCCTGTAACCACAGCAACCAAGTCAGCTGGACACAGAATACGAGAAAGATTCAGGATTTCTGTTCCCTACGTGCTGGTAAGACTGACAGAGAAAACATTTAGCTAATAATAACATAAAGGTTAATGTAGCTGAACCTGTTGTGGTTTTGCTCTGACACTTTTATCATGTTTGCAGGTCTCTCTGATGGTGTCTCCATCTGTCTGGTGAAGACAGTCGTGTTCTCTGTTGGTCTGATCATCATGGTGTCTGTCGTCATCAGTGTCCACCTCATGGAGAAGATCAGGAAACAAGAATAAACAGTTATCCACTAATCAAATGTTCATAGAGCTCAATCTCTCCTAGTTTTTTTTTCTTTCATCAATACTTTTTGGATAGCTGGGATAGGCACCAGCAGACCCCCGTGACCCCTAACAGGACTAAAACGGGATAGAAAATGACTGACTGACTGACTGACAATACTTTTTGTTTATTTCTTATCAGCTGTAGATCATGAGGTGTACAACCCTCCATTCATTCACATGTAAACCACCATCAAAAGGAAACAGAGACAACTACTGGTGGAGTCATGACACTGTAAACATGATTTTACGACATCCAAAAGCGCAAGAAACATTTCATAAATGTATCCTATATTTACATCAGTCATGACCAAAGCCTCTACATACTTGTTCACAAAGTTGGTTCTCAGGCCATAACTAGTTCTTCTCATGGCTTATCAGAACAAGGTGTCTAAACTTTTTCAGAATTTCAACTCTTTATATGCCAGTGTTTGTGATGGCATCAAAACATTCTCTTAAAAAAACCACACAAAATAATCTGAAAGCAACGCAGATTTCTTTTTCTTTTGTAGTGTCAGATTTAAAAAAAAAAAATATGTTACCTTGTTACCATTAAAGGAGAAAAGTGTCCGCCACAAAAGTTCCATGAAAGTAGAATATGTTAATATTATTTTCATTTTTCTTTTACATGAATCTTTTAATCAACTTCAGTCCTAATCATAGATACCAAATATTTGATTAATCTCTGACTTTCTACCCTTTATGTTCCAGTGTTTGTGATGGCATCATGAATCTTTCTGTTAAAAAAATAAATTAATAAACGCAAAAATTGAAATATTTTCATTAATCTAAATGAAAAGTGGATTTTTCTCAGGACGACAAGTTAAGACAGCCTGGAGTTTAGGCGATGCTCTCGTTCACACAGTAACAGGGGGACCACCACCTTTGGCTCACAACTAATGGGGCTTACACGACACAAATAGAATCTGACAAATGAGCAAAACAACAAACAGGATCATAAATGATGTTTTCAACCAAGAAAAGTCCCAAAATGAAAACCATTTATTAAATTTGTAATACGAAAAATAAAGTAAACAAAAAGAAGTAGCTTACCAGACACAATTACCAAATAATGTGTAACACTGCACAGAACAGGAAGGACTTAGCTCGGGTGGTGAGGACAGCACAGGGGATTGTGGGCTGTCGTCTACCAGATCTGGACTCTGTGTATGCTGCCTGAGACCAGAAGAGTCCCAGACGCATCGTGACAGACCCCACCCACCCAGACCATGGACTGTTTGTACCTCTTCCTTCACAGAAAAGTTACAGAAACATCAAAACCACAACCAACAGACTGAGAGGCAGCTTCTTCCCCAGAGCTGTGAGGTCAGTCACAGCCCCTCCCACCCTGCTCACACCCAGACAAACCACACACACTCAACCCTCCCCCTGACCCTGCCCACCCCCTGCCATGGACACCTTACAATCATTGCAGTGTTTGCACTGTATGTTTACAAGGTTTGCTGCTAACTATTCATTCCTATGTATATATTTGTACAGCTGTATTTTAACTTTTTATCTTATTTTATTCTTATAGTTTAAATTGTTGCCTATTCTATTGTCTTTTTATATTGCACTATTTAAGGCAGGAGCTACTGCACAACATTTCATTATGTTCTCACATAATGACAATAAAGGATTCTGGATTAAATGATGAATTATAAAACTAGATCAAACTAAACAGAAACCTAACCTGAATCTGTTAAACAAAATAACTGAAAATAACTAAATCTGAATCTAAAGACTAAATTCAAAGCATCATGAGGAAAAGGAAAGAAACAGATAAATAGGTCTCTTTCACACATTAAACCATCAAGTAAAGGATTAGCCCTACAGGCAGCATGCTAGCAGTCTGACACACTACGCTGGCTGCACCAAGTGGCCAATACAAAGCAGCAGTGGACCCACCCAGCAGCCAGACCCTGAGGAAGGAGACGTTGAAACATATTGTTGAAATCTGAGGTCAGCTTTCAGTTAAAGTATGACATGCTATGACAACCAGAAGGAGAAGAGACTGTATTAAACCATATAACTAACCTGTATATATAAATAATAGAAGATGACCTATGTGCATTTAAGAGGAAACACCATGAAACCAGAAAAACACAGAGATGACTCAAAAGTAGCTTGTGGTGCAGTGGTTGGTGGAAAACACTTGACACTGTTACACTTCTATTCAACAAAGCAAGAAGCTCTAGCATGTCTCTCTCTGTGATACTTGGACTGATGCTCTGCCTTGAAGCAACAGGTAGGACAAGAACACTGACTAATTAAATGTTGAGAACAGGAACAGCAATTATAGCAGCTACTTTATTTGGATTAATAAAAGTAGCAGTAGGGGCACAAGTTGATTGAGTTTTTATCTAATGATTAGTAAAACACACATGTAACCTGAAAGAATGTTGTTCTATCAGAGAAGAGAAGATGACAGTAGTTTATCTTTCTTTCTATGTATAATCATGAACAGATGGACCAAGAGAGCACATCTGTTTATGTGCATTTATTTAAAAAGACACTTCTGACTTCTCTCTGCAAACGATAACTCAGCTTCCTGTTCCTGATCTGAGAAAATAAAATGCACCAACTAAAAATCTTCAGTACTCAGTCTTACAAGTCAATGTCTCAATGTCTGTATATAAAATGTGAGACAAATCATATTCATGGGTCAAAATGTGACCAGAGTTATTAATATAGTGTAGAAAGAGGTTTGCCTCTTTGATTTTCAAGTAAAGCTTTGAACACATTGAATAGTTGTCAGCAGGAACAAGACAAAACGTTCCGTCCCCTTGCAGCCCCTCTGCTGTCCTTGCAGTGGCAGTGCAAGTGTCTTTAGGTGGTGCATGAGCTTGATTTCCTCAACCAGACACATCTGAAAAGGTGTCACATGGTTAAATATGAAGGATGAAGAGCAAACATGTAAGATAAAGTATTGACATTAAAAACTATGCTGTATATTGAGTTAGAGTTTTATTTTTCATTATCATGTATCTACTGTTTTACAGGGTCCAGTGCTGTGACTCCTGTGTTTGTGAAGAGAGGAGATGATGTACTTCTGGAAGTCATGGATAATGATCCAAAGGAATTTGACTTTCTTGCCTGGAAATTTAATACAAGCAATGTTTTAGTAACATATTCACCTGGTGGAAGAACAACAGTCTCTGAAGGTTACACTGGAAGGGTTGAGTTCTCTGTGGAAAATTACTCAGTGAAACTGAAGAATCTACAAGATGCAGACAGTGGAGTTTATACAGCACGAATGTCAGGGGCTAAAGACCAAACAATAGCTGAATACATGGTCACAGTTCAAGGTAGGTTTCTTAACATTTCAGACACTGACAGAGAACATCTGCTGTCATGTTTCTAAACCTCCTCCACCTACTTTCCTCCATCAGGTCCAGTGTCTCCAGTTGATCTGAAGACAAACTCTGTGTCCATCAGCTCAGACTCCTGTAACCTCACTGTGACCTGCAGCACAGAGGACTCAGACATCAGCAGCACTTTCAGATGTGACACCAAAACCTGCTCTCAGGAGGGAGGAGAGCAATCAAAGGTCACCAACTCTGGAGCTTCCCTCCATGTCCACCTGTTGAATGAAGCGATCACCTGTAACCATAGCAACCAAGTCAGCTGGATGAAGAATACGACAAAGATTCAGGATTTCTGTTCCCTACATGCTGGTAAGACTGACAGACATAACATTTAGCTAATAATAACATAAAGGTTAATGTAGCTGAACCTGTTGTGGTTTTGCTCTGACACTTTTATCATGTTTGCAGGTCTCTCTGATGGTGTCTCCATCTGTCTGGTGAAGACAGTCGTGTTCTCTGTTGGTCTGATCATCATGGTGTCTGTCGTCATCAGTGTCCACCTCATGGAGAAGATCAGGAAACAGGAATAAACAGTTCTCCACTAATCAAATGTTCATAGAGCTCAATCTCTTCTAGTGAAATTCTTTAAGTTACCTGTGCAGGTTGAGGATGTCATCTGGAAAAATCCCCAAACAACAATATTCATGGGGCCCAGTTAAAATTGTCAAATCGCTTGGAATGAATATAAGCAATAAACACAGTACAGATTGGTGGGACCCCAGACTCCAGATCAGACCCACCTAACAAGAGTCCAACAAGCTTAAGACAAGAAACAGAGACAAGAGACAAGAAACACTAAACATGATGTTTTGACATTGAAAAGCCCAAGAAATATTTCATAAATTTACACTGTATTTACATCAGACATGATAAAAGCCTCTACATATTTGTTCATGAAGGTGATTGTCAGACCAAAACTGGTTTTGAAAACAAGGTATCATCACTTCTGCTTTCTCACCTCTCTCTGGTCTGTACTGTCTTTCTGCTCATATTGTTGAAACCTGAGGTTAAATATGACATGCTATATATATATATATCCTGTAATACATTAAGTATATATATAAAATAAACAATGTAGAGGACGGTAAACCTCAAATGTGGTTCATTCTGATAAGGCGGCTGTGATGTGGGGATGTGTTGTTACTCAACATTAAACGCCCTGATAGGGACAAAAGTGTCTTTTTAAAGTTTTATTTCTTTGATTACGTAGTGTTGGTTATGCTTTTTGTTATGATATTTGGCGAAGGTGTGTAGTTTTTAACAAATTTTGATATTTCAAAAAGTAATTCCACAATACTCTATTTTTACCATTAAGGGACAAAAGTGTCCTCTTCAAAAATGCAATAGGAAAAGCACATGTTAATATGTTTTATTTTATTTTATTTATTTTTTTACATAAAACTTTTAATCATCTTCAGTCCTATTCACAAATATCCCAAAAAGGGTTTAAAGAGGGCAACTGGACTTGTAGACTGCAGTTCAGAACTTATGAAGCTTCTTGGATACGTGGTGAAACATCTTCTGAAAAGTCCAGCTGCCTTTTTTAAACTTTTTTTTTTTTTTTTTTGATATATCATCCTAATCACAAATACTTAATATAAATTTCTGACTTGCTACTATGTATATTCCAGTCTTTGCAATGTCATCATAAAATTTTCTATGAATGAAAAAAAAAAAAACACACACACACAAACATTTAAATATTTTCAGTAATGTAAATATAAAGTGTATTTTTCAGGACAAGTAAACACAGCCTGGGTTATAGGAGCTGAACTTGCTCACCCAGTAACAGGGAGGCCACCACCAGGACACCAGGACCACCACCTTGGGCTCACAGCAACTGAAAGGGAAAGAAAATAAAACTAATGGGGCTTACATGACACAAATTGAATCTGACAAATGAGCAAAACAACAAACAGGATCATAAACCGTGATCAAAATTACATTTTAAGTCAACCAAGAAAAATCCAAAATGAAGGAAAACAAATTATTAAATTTACAATATGGAAAATAAAGTAAACAATAGAAGTAAAATACCAGACACAATTACCAAATAATGTGTAACATTAAATGATGGATCATAAAGCTACATCAAACTAAACAGAAACAACTTGAATCAGTTCAACAAAATAACTGAAAATAACAATCAATAAAGAAAGACAGTGGTGCAGCAGACTCAGTTGTTAGGAGTTGTTTCCATGAACAGGTAAAGGTGACAACAATAATTTTTTTTTATTTCAGGAGGATGTCTAATATCACAATCTCATTATTAAACTGTTCTATCTCACACACCTGTGAGCAGGTAGCTGGAGCAGCAACAACCAGAAACCCCACAGCTGATGCCGTCATGGAGACCCCAGCATTACCAAAGTCATGGTTTAAGAAGCTCTGTTTAGTGGCAACAACGGTTCCATCTGAAAGTGTATTCTCTAAGACAGGACAAATATTATCAGAGAGAAGAAGTCGCCTCAAGCTGACAAAAGTTAGATAGATCACTTTCCTTAACTCAAATCTGCCAAAGGATAAGAAGGAGAGGCAGTAGAACCTGCAACAGATGCAACTGCTTTATTATTTCAGAGATGTCTTTGATTTTGTTATTGTTAACATTCTTCTGATTGTATTACAATTTTGAATTCCCATTTTTCCAATGTCCTGATTTTTATTCTAGTTTTATTCATATTATTTTATATACATGGTACATTTTGTTTATTTTTATTTATTACTTTTATATTCTTCTGTATTGTTACCAGCTCTGTGATTGGTGACCTGTCCAGGGTGTACCCTTGCTTCTCGCCCGATGACAGCTGGGCCAGACTCCAGCAGACCCCGCGACCCTTAATATAGAAAAGAATGAATGAATGAATGAATGAATGAATGTATTGTTACCTTGTTTGGAAATTTTTAAAGTAAAGTTGTTTTGTGTGAAAGTTATCTGTAGCCTGTGTAGTTTTTATTGTGCCACAAAGTTTTTTAGTTGAGGGAAAAATCAAACCAGTGATTTCATTGTTAAAGCGTGAGGATATGGCTCCACCTTGTGGAATGTTTGCTACCAGTCATTGCTTCCTTGATAAAAACGAGTTACCCCTGGTTGACTTCTAAAAAATAAACGATTGTAACAATGAGCCAGTCTTTTGAACGGGTCTTTGAAAGGATCCTCAAGATCCGGCTCCCTTCAAAGGGCCTTAAATCTCATTTTTATAACGCTGGGATGACCCAAGTGTAGAATGAATGGGCCGACGTCTGCTGTAAATAACTATAAGCAGTGACTAAATACCCAGAGGGAGAAGCAGGGGGTAGTGATGTGTCATGCGCAGAAGCTCTAAGAGCTGATGCTTGGTAATGAATCAGAACAGCCGGCTCTCACCAGTTAGGAGTCGGCTCCACTGTTCTTTTCCCCTGTAGCTGTCATCTCTGCTTGTGTGAGGAAGGAGGGGCAGAATTTGTTTTGATGGGCACACCATGTGGACTTAGGATCGTACCAGTATGTAAAACCAGAGAGGGGACAGACTGTGGCTGACTGATGAAGACAGTAGACAGTGGTGTACAGGACAGATGCTCATGGTGGATTTGATTCCACCGTTTTGTTCATTTGTTTCAACGGTTTTATTAAATATTAAACAAAAGTAATGATACTTTTGTAAGACAATAACTGGACAAAATTAGACAATTATTAGGCTTCTCATAAAAACATTGAATCAAAAAGGCTTATCAACACACACTAACCATAAATAGAGACGACTCTCAGAAAAGAGCTTAGGCCTAGCCTCAGGCCCTGATTGGCCATAAAAACCCTGTGAGGGCCCATTAGCAGCAGGTTGCATTCAAGAGCGGAGATGCCTCGTACTGCTACACATGTTTAATACAGACAAACCTGGAAGATTTTTAGAAGATGATAGTATTCATGTTGGTTCATACTTTTACATTTAAACTTGCTTCGTAGTAAATAGTTTTATAGCTGAATTAATTTCAGTCTTCATCAAAAGAGTTCAAGCAGTAAAAAGTGTGTTAAGAGTTAACTGGAGGAGGGAAGTTGACCTATGTGCATTTACGAGTAAACACCACGAAACCAGAAAAACATTGTGATGTCAATACTGTAGCTTGTTGTGCAGTGGTTGGTGGAAAACACTTCACGCTGTTACATTCAACAAAGCAAGAAGCTCTACCATGTCTCTCTCTCTCTCTGTGATACTTGGACTGATGCTCTGCATTGAAGCCACAGGTACACATTTATTTGAGTTATTTTTTAGTATATATAGTCAATGGTTATTCAAAAAGGCAGTAAAGATCCTGGTGTAAACAATATCACGCGCTATTGAAAAGGAATACTGTAGCTTGAAGTTGCTTATTTTTAAAAAAACAAAAAAATAAAAAAATCTGAGAAAATGAACGTGAACTGTTTGGAGTCTATGAACTTTAAAATTAAAAATGTGAACTATGAACTTGAACTAGTTCACTCTTATCTCTGCCAACTGAACTTTGAACTAGGTCTTGTTTACTGCACCCAAACAACCTAAAAGAGTGTGTTGTTATATCAGAAAAGAGAAGATAACCGTAGTTTATATTTCTTTATAATCATGAACAAATGGACCAACATGTAAATGCACAAATATAAAAAGTTTAAGAAGATTTATAAGAATTGGTTCTTTATATTGAACAAGTTAAGACCTAAATCAACATGTAATGTTATAAGAAAGAGTTTTATTTTTCATTATCATGTATCTACTGTTTTACAGGGTCCAGTGCTGTGACTCCTGTGTTTGTGAAGAGAGGAGATGATGTACTTCTGGAAGTCATGGATAATGCTCCAAAGGAATTTATACTTCTTGTCTGGAAATTTAATACAAGCAATGTTTTAGTAGTATATTCACCTGGTGGAAGAACAACAGTCTCTGAAGGTTACACTGGAAGGGTTGAGTTCTCTGTGGAAAATTATTCATTAAAACTGAAGAATCTACAAGATGCAGACAGTGGAGTTTATACAGCACGAATGACAGGGGATAAAGACCAAACAATAGCTGAATACATGGTCACAGTTCAAGGTAGGTTTCTTAACATTTCAGACACTGACAGAGAACATCTGCTGTCATGTTTCTAACATAAGACCTCAAGCAGAACCTATTCTGGTTTTATGATTGATTATGACAAATTCAAGTCTTCTGAACACATGTGCAACCATAGATGAATATCTGAGGCTGCTTGAGGCCATTTGGAGACATGGACAGGAGCAACGAATCAAAGATGGAACAAGAGGAGAGAGAGAATAATTACAAAGTGGAAGAAAGTGTTGGGCCTGGATATTAAGGCACTCAATATTGGGGTTTGGCTATCATGAATAATTAATCATTATCAAAAATAATTATTTATTATTAAATAATCGGATCTGAATTACAAGATCACCTCGGGGCACCACCCTTCTAGGAAGGGAAAAGATAGCCAATCAATCAAATTAGTCTCATAAATTGTACTAAATTGTCAATTTGGATTTGTGATTAATTAACTTAATAACTATAACCAAAAATGACCACGTTAACAAGTAGTTGAAGGAATTTGGAGTTCTTGGCAGTGTAGAGGTTGGCAGTATTCATTCTTGTGCAACATTAAACAGACAACTGGGATCTTTAAAAGACATTTATTAACATTTATTAACACGAATAAAAATTAAACATACAATCTAAACGGGCGGCACAGTGGCGAGGTGGTTAGCGCTGATGCCTCACAGCAAGAAGGTCACCAGTTCGAATCCATGGGCCGGCTGGCCTTTCTGTGTGGAGTTTGCATGTTCTCCCTGTGTCTGCATGGGTTCTCTCCGGGTACTCCGGCTTCCTCCCACCATCCAAAGAGCATGTGAGTGTGTGAGTGGGTGTACCCCTGCCTCTCGCCCGATGAAAGCTGGGATAGGCTCCAGCAGACCCCCGTGACCCCCAACAGGACTAAACGGGTTTAGAAAATGACTGACTGACATACAATCTAAACAGAATGCTTTATACAGGTGTGTATGTATGTGAGTGTGGGTGTGTGTCAAAATGGCTGCCAGTTGTGGGCGTTCCACTCACTAAAATTCAACTTGTTAATGAATTCAGGATAGCCTGGGTTTAGGCTCTGTGCAAGGGAAGAAATGAATTGATCTACACAGGGATTCTCCATTGTTACGTGGGATAGAGGTAAGGTGTCAAAAACAACAACAACGCAATGGGGTTAGCAATGCTATGCTAAGTAGCTATGTAGCTTCTAAGAGAGAGGTTAGAAAGGTAGCTATGGCACCATCTAGTGGCTCTAGTGGGCACAAAAAATTTGGTAACACAGTAAATGCAAATTTACTCACCAAAACTCAACATGCAATAACTGAAATGCCTGGCAGTGACAGTTAGAGACGTGATTCTTAAAGTTAACTTAGGCTGGAATGCATGGCAGTAACAGTTAAGTATATAACTTTCACAGGGCTGGTAGCACACCGTGGCTCTATCTCAGACTCCTTATCTTACTAAGGCTGAAATGCATGGCAGTAACAGCCGGCACAAGTTCTTTCACACAGGGCCGATGGCACGCTGTGGTTTAATTCACCAGGGGAGCACTTAAATTAACAGGAAACAGCTTGACAGGATTGCATTGAATACGTGGTATTCAAATGCTAAAATTCTTACAACTACAAAAGTGAGGTTCAACTTCAATTAGCTAGCAGCAAAAGCAACTTAATGTAGCACAATGGGACTTAAGACGGTAGTTATTAATAACGAATTATTAATAAATTATCAATTTATGAATTTCATAAATTATCACCACACTGCACCTGTTTGTAAGTACAACGTTTGGCAGTATTCATTCTTGTGCAACATTAAAAGACAACTGGGATCTTTAAAAGACATTTATTAACACGAATAAAAATTAAACATACAATCTAAACAGAATGCTTTATACAGGTGTGTGTGTATGTATGTGAGTGTGGGTGTGTGTCAAAATGGCTGCCAGTTGCAAGAGTACCCAACTGCAGCCGCAGGCACTACAAACCACGCCCAGCCACTACAAACCACGCCCACTACAAACCACGCCCACTACAAAACACGCCCATGTAAACGGGTTACGGTTAGGGTTAGGGTTAGTTTGTAGTGGGCGTGTTCTGTAGTGGGCGTGGTTTGTAGTGGCTGCGGCTGCAGCTAAACCCTTCTCGCCAGTTGTGGGCATTCCAAGATGGCTGCCAGTGTGGGTGTGTCAAGATGGCCGCTGGGCCTTGAGGTCTTGAACACAAAGGAAAAATGGCTGCTCAGACCATGTGCTGGTCAGTAGATGTGTGGAATGTGATAAGGGTTTTATGAGGTGCCAGGTTAGAGGAAGAGTGGTTAGACCCTGAGTCTATGTGTTGCATAATCTAAACTAACATCAAACCACTATACTATAAACACTCAATAAACACAAATATCACATCAAATCAACATTTCTAACTATGCTTAGCTTAGCTTAACTTAGACTATGCCCAGGTCATACTACCAGTTGGTGGAAAGTCCATTTCTGGTATGTTGCTCCTTTAGTTGGCAATTCCTGATGGAAGGCCAAACTGGGAAAAGTTGTAGTCCTTGCTGTGCGTCCTGATGGCAGACGTTGGAGGGAAACCGGCCGCTCCTTGAGTCCTCAAGTGGCTTGTTAGCAGCTCTGTGCTACTAACCATGTGGCTCCTGTTGTTTGTGAGTTTAGCCTGCAAACCCTTTGTTTGTTGGCTAAAAACTGGTGAAGATTCCTTAGCAGGAACTCGCTTCGCTGCTGTATGGAGAGAACAGGCCTGGAGTAGTTGCTCTTTGTTAGCAGACTACCTGACACCCAGCTGCAGCCGAGCAGCTGGGGGTCTCCATGTGGAGGTGTGGAGTTGAGGAAGGGTAAGAAGCAAGAACGGAAGAGAGAGAACAAAGGCCAAGCAGTGCATTTTATATGACCTGATGACCTCAGAGGTCACATGCCACTGTCTGCCAGTGAACTGCTGAGTCAGTTTTCACACCTGGAGGATTGTGGGACTTGGTGTTTCTGGGCTTCTCTTTGTCTCCAAGACAAAGACAAAACATGTGGTCAACTTGGTTATGCGTGGTGAGCTTCCATAGCTCACCACCAGGTTCATGTCCCAACAAAAGTTTCCTTTTGAACTAGAAGAGACTGTGCAAAGGTGTAAAGAAACATAAAGAGTTCTCTGTCATGGGGCTAAATGTGACCAGAGTTATTAATATACTGTAGAAAGAGGTTTGTCTCTTTGATTTTCAAGTAAAGCTTTGAACACATTGAATAGTTGTCAGCAGGAACAAGACAAAACGTTCCGTCCCCTTGCAGCCCCTCTGCTGTCCTTGCAGTGGCAGTGCAAGTGTCTTTAGGTGGTGCATGAGCTTGATTTCCTCAACCAGACACATCTGAAAAGGTGTCACATGGTTAAATATGAAGGATGAAGAGCAAACATGTAAGATAAAATATTGGCATTAAAAACTATGCTGTATATTGAGTTAGAGTTTTATTTTTCATTATCATGTATCTACTGTTTTACAGGGTCCAGTGCTGTGACTCCTGTGTTTGTGAAGAGAGGAGATGATGTACTTCTGGAAGTCATGGATAATGCTCCAAAGAGATTTCTATTTCTTGTCTGGAAATTTAATACAAGCAATGTTTTAGTAGGATATTCACCTGGAGGAAGACCAAGAGTCTCTGAAGGTTACACTGGAAGGGTTGAGTTCTCTGTGGAAAATTACTCAGTGAAATTGAAGAATCTACAAGATGCAGACAGTGGAGTTTATACAGCACAAATGACAGAGGAGAAAGAACAACCAATAGCTGAATACATGGTCACAGTTCAAGGTAGGTTTCTTAACATTTCAGACACTGACAGAGAACATCTGCTGTCATGTTTCTAAACCTCCTCCACCTACTTTCCTCCATCAGGTCCAGTGTCTCCAGTTGATCTGAATCCAGACTCTGTGTCCATCAGCTCAGACTCCTGTAACCTCACTGTGACCTGCAGCACAGAGGACTCAGACATCAGCAGCACTTTCAGATGTGACACCAAAACCTGCTCTCAGGAGGGAGGAGAGCAATCAAAGGTCACCAACTCTGGAGCTTCCCTCCGTGTCCACCTGTTGAATGAAACAATCATCTGTAACCATAGCAACCAAGTCAGATGGACGAAGAAAATGGCAAAGATTCAGGATTTCTGTTCCCTACGTGCTGGTAAGACTGACAGACAAAACATTTAGCTAATAATAACATAAAGGTTAATGTAGCTGAACCTGTTGTGGTTTTGCTCTGACACTTTTATCATGTTTGCAGGTCTCTCTGATGGTGTCTCCATCTGTCTGGGACCTTTGTGTTCTCTGTTGGTCTGATCATCATGGTGTCTCGTCATCAGTGTCCACCTCATGGAGAAGATCAGGAAACAAGAATAAACAGTTCTCCACTAATCAAATGTTCATAGAGCTCAATCTCTTCTGGTGAAAATTTTAAAGTTACCTGTGGATTTTTATAGCACTGCTTTTAGTTTGTTTCTTTATAAAATGAATGCATCCCTGTTGTCAATGAGTTAAAAACACAAAATCATGCTTAATAAATATAGCAGTACCTGAACAAAGGCAGAAATGATGGAAACTACAAAGCAGCAACATGATGTAAACAATGCACCATGTAAAATCTTTACAAACAGAAGCTTTGCTAATGTTTCATAATGAAGGAAATGTATGCAACACTTCAAGGATATTCAGAATTTCTTCAGTCAAGTAACATTGAAGGTAAACATAGATGTTGTTACTCCACAGAGTGTGTTACTGATCAACCACTGATTGTGTCCAGTGATGCAAGGGCTCACTTTGTGAATAAAATGCTTGTGGTGAGAATTATTTTTGAGGATGTCATCTGGAAAAATCCACAAACAACAATATTTATGTGGCCCATATTCAGAAAGCAGGATTGACAAGCTCAGAGCTGACCCATCCAGAGATGGAGAATGATCAGAGTTAGACCAGACACCTCTGAGTATAATCTCTCTGAATGTTGGTGAATGAAAGACACAAGTCATGAATTAAAAGTTTGAATGATATGATTCACATTGATTTTGATGATGAAGTTAAAAAAAACAAGTCTCAAATGTTCACTTTCACATGATGATGATGTGAAACTTTGGTTTGACCTGGAAAACTACATCAGTGAGGGACGGAGCTGTAGTCTGTGGTGTGGTGGTTGATTCAAAGCTGTTTCCATTGTTGCATTTTATAGTCGATAAAGCAAGAAGCTCTAGCATGTCTCTCTCTGTGATACTTGGACTGATGCTCTGCCTTGAAGCAACAGGTAGGACAAGAACACTGACTAATTAAATGTTGATAACAGGAACAGCAATGATAGCAGCTTCTTTATTTGGATTAATAAAAGTAGCAGTAGGGACACAAGTTGATTGAGTTTTTATCTAATGATTAGTAAAACACACATGTAACCTGAAAGAATGTGTTGTTCTATCAGAGAAGAGAAGATGACAGTAGTTTATCTTTCTTTCTATGTATAATCATGAACAGATGGACCAAGATAGCACAGATAGAAAAACAGGGAGGGCTTTGGAAGAATGGCTTCTTTATATTGAAATAAACTGTGAACAAATTAAGGCCTAAACTAATATGTAGTGGTATAAGAAAAATGACAAAGTGGAAGAAAGTCTCACCTTTTTAAGAAGAGACAGTGCAGAGGTGTAGAGAAATATAAAGAGTTCTCTGTCATTTAGCGAAATGTGACAAGAGTTATTTCCAACAAAGGTTCAAAAAATGCAACTGGACTTGTAGACTTATTCAGTAATACACAGGATAAGATGTTACAGTCCCTTGTGCCAAAATCCCAGGCAAAACACTAAGGCCCTGTTCAACTGAGAAACCCTAACAAACCTATGGTCATGTGATATGACGATTAACCTACAGTCGACATGAACTAAGTAAAAGCTGTTGGCTTGTATGCCCACAGAGCAGCAGAGGATAATTCAGACACTGTGAATCATAAGCTAACTAAATGCTGCTGGCTTGTATGGTCCGCTCAGCAGCTAACCATAGCTACAAAGCAACATGAAGGCATCAGGAACCTGGCCTAAACAACAGCAGTATGCAGCATGTCAGTGGGCACCTCCCTTCACCAATGTTTTGTTAAGTTATGCCCACAACGCCTTGAGAAGGCTACGGTGACTTCCAGCATCCTGAAGTCACCCCCATCCACACTGCCACTTCAAAACCCTGTGTTCCTCTCCATTCAATGTCTATCAACAATTAATATTTCAATCATTAGCCTAGTTCTTTTATGAACCACGAGCCAAACAAACAAATCTACCATGGTTTGCCCCGTTGATGTGGACTGAACCACAAAACAAACAAACAATCTGGCCGTAGTCGGGTGCAAGCTATCCCGGCTGGAATAAGTTGTCCATTTAGATCTGCCCTCATCTCCCAGGCTCCTCCTACTCTTAGCTTTCCTGTGTTAAGCCTGATGCCTGCTAATCTAGGTTTTTCTTTTTTTCTCTACAAACCAGCAACATGTTAAAAAGCACCATTTATAACATTTACAAACAGAAGCTTGATAAAGTTTCATGATGAAGGAAATGTATGCAACACTTCAAGGCTATTCAGAATTTCTTCAGCCACCTAACACTCAAGGTAAACATAAATGTTGTCACTCCACAGGGTGTGTATTACTGATCAACCACTGATTGTAGCCAGTGATTAAAGGGCTCACTTTGTAAATAAAATGCTTGTGGTGAGAATTATTTTTGAGGATGTCATCTGGAAAAATCCCCCAAAAACAATATTCATGGGGTCGATATTCAGAAAGCAGGATTGACAAGCTCAGAGCTGACCCATCCAGAGATGGAGAATGATCAGAGTTAGACCAGACACCTCTGAGTATAATCTCTCTGAACGTTGGTGAATGAAAGACACAAGTCATGAATTAAAAGTTTGAATGATATGATTCACATTGATTTTGATGATGAAGTTAAAAAAACTAGTCTCACATGTTCACTTTCACACGATCATGATGTGAAACTTTGGTTTGACCTGGAAAACTACATCAGTGAGGGACGGGGCTGTAGTCTGTGGTGTGGTGGTTGATTCAAAGCTGTTTCCATTGTTGCATTTTATAGTCGACAAAGCAAGAAGCTCTAGCATGTCTCTCTCTGTGATACTTGGACTGATGCTCTGCCTTGAAGCAACAGGTAGGACAAGAACACTGACTAATTAAATGTTGAGAACAGGAACAGCAATGATAGCAGCTTCTTTATTTGGATTAATAAAAGTAGCAGTAGGGGCACAAGTTGATTGAGTTTTTATCTAATGATTAGTAAAACACACATGTAACCTGAAAGAATGTGTTGTTCTATCAGAGAAGAGAAGATGACAGTAGTTTATCTTTCTTTCTATGTATAATCATGAACAGATGGACCAAGAGAGCACAGATAGAAAAAGAGGGAGGGGGTTTGGAAGAATGGCTTCTTTATATTGAAATAAACTGTGAACAAATTAAGATCTAAACTAATATGTAATGTTATAAAGGAAGCATCACTATGAGTTTTTATTTTAAATGAATACATTTAAAAAGACACTTCTGACTTCTCTCTGTAAACAATAACTCAGCTTCCTGTTCCTGTTCTGAGAAAATCAAATGCACCAACTAAAAATCTTCAGTACTCAGTCTTACAAGTCAATGTCTCAATGTCTGTATATAAAATGTGAGACAAATCATATTCATGGGTCAAAATGTGACCAGAGTTATTAATATACTGTAGAAAGAGGTTTGCCTCTTTGATTTTCAAGTAAAGCTTTGAACACATTGAATAGTTGTCAGCAGGAACAAGACAAAACGTTCCGTCCCCTTGCAGCCCCTCTGCTGTCCTTGCAGTGGCAGTGCAAGTGTCTTTAGGTGGTGCATGAGCTTGATTTCCTCAACCAGACACATCTGAAAAGGTGTCACATGGTTAAATATGAAGGATGAAGAGCAAACATGTAGGATAAAGTATTGACATTAAAAACTATGCTGTATATTGAGTTAGTTTTTTATTTTTCATGATCATGTATCTACTGTTTTACAGGGTCCAGTGCTGTGACTCCTGTGTTTGTGAAGAGAGGAGATGATGTACTTCTGGAAGTCATGGATAATGCTCCAAAGGAATTTGACTTTCTTATCTGGAAATTTAATACAAGCAATGTTTTAGTAGGATATTCACCTGGTGGAAGATCAAGAGTCTCTGAAGGTTACACTGGAAGGGTTGAGTTCTCTGTGGAAAATTACTCAATGAAACTGAAGAATCTACAAGATGCAGACAGTGGAGTTTATACAGCACAAATGACAGGGGATAAAGACCAAATAATAGCTGAATACATGGTCACAGTTCAAGGTAGGTTTCTTAACATTTCAGACACTGACAGAGAACATCTGCTGTCATGTTTCTAAACCTCCTCCACCTACTTTCCTCCATCAGGTCCAGTGTCTCCAGTTGATCTGAATCCAGACTCTGTGTCCATCAGCTCAGACTCCTGTAACCTCACTGTGACCTGCAGCACAGAGGACTCAGACATCAGCAGCACTTTCAGATGTGTCACCAAAACCTGCTCTCAGGAGGGAGGAGAGCAATCAAAGGTCACCAACTCTGGAGCTTCCCTCCATGTCCACCTGTTGAATGAAATGATCATCTGTAACCATAGCAACCAAGTCAGCTGGACACAGAATACGAGAAAGATTCAGGATTTCTGTTCCCTACATGCTGGTAAGACTGACAGAGAAAACATTTAGTTAATAACATAAAGGTTAATGTAGTAACGCATCGCAACAGACCCCACCCACCAGGTCCATTGACTGTCTGTACCTCTTCTTTCACTGTGTAAAAGGTTTGCTGCTAACTATTCATTCCTATGTATATATTTGTACAGCTGTATTTTTACTTTCTATCTCATTTTATTCTTATAGTTTAAATCGTTGCCTATTCTATTGTCTTTTTATATTGCACTATTTAAGGCAGGAGCTACTGAACAACATTTCATTATGTTCTCACATAATGACAATAAAGGATTCTGGATTAAATGATGAATTATAAAACTAGATCAAACTAAACAGAAACCTAACCTGAATCAGTTAAACAAAATAACTGAAAATAACAAAATCTGAATCTAAAGACTAAATTCAAAGCATCATGAGGAAAAGGAAAGAAACAGATAAATAGGTCTCTTTCATCCATTAAACCATCAAGTAAAGGATTAGCCCTACAGGCAGCATGCTAGCAGTCCGACACACTACGCTGGCTGCACCAAGTGGCCAATACAAAGCAGCAGTGGACCCACCCAGCAGCCAGACCCTGAGGAAGGAGACGTTGAAACATATTGTTGAAATCTGAGGTCAGCTTTCAGTTAAAGTATGACATGCTATGACAACCAGAAGGAGAAGAGACTGTATTAAACCATATAACTAACCTGTTTATATAAATAGTAGAAGATGACCTATGTGCATTTAAGAGGAAACACCATGAAACCGGAAAAACACAGAGATGACGTCACTGTAGCTTGTGGTGCAGTGGTTGGTGAAAAACACTTGACACTGTTACACTTCTATTCAACAAAGCAAGAAGCTCTAGCATGTCTCTCTCTGTGATACTTGGACTGATGCTCTGCCTTGAAGCAACAGGTAGGACAAGAACACTGACTAATTAAATGTTGAGAAAAGGAACAGCAATGATAGCAGCTTCTTTATTTGGATTAATAAAAGTAGATGTGCATTTATTTAAAAAGAGATTTCTGACTTCTCTCTGCAAACAATAACTCAGCTTCCTGTTCCTGATCTGAGAAAATCAAATGCACCAACTAAAAATCTTCAGTACTCAGTCTTACAAGTCAATGTCTCAATGTCTGTATATAAAATGTGAGTCAAATCATATTCATGGGTCAAAATGTGACCAGAGTTATTAATATACTGTAGAAAGAGGTTTGCCTCTTTGATTTTCAAGTAAAGCTTTGAACACATTGAATAGTTGTCAGCAGGAACAAGACAAAACGTTCCGTCCCCTTGCAGCCCCTCTGCTGTCCTTGCAGTGGCAGTGCAAGTGTCTTTAGGTGGTGCATGAGCTTGATTTCCTCAACCAGACACATCTGAAAAGGTGTCACATGGTTAAATATGAAGGATGAAGAGCAAACATGTAGGATAAAGTATTGACATTAAAAACTATGCTGTATATTGAGTCAGAGTTTTATTTTTCATTATCATGTATCTACTGTTTTACAGGGTCCAGTGCTGTGACTCCTGTGTTTGTGAAGAGAGGAGATGATGTACTTCTGGAAGTCATGGATAATGCTCCAAAGGAATTTCAATTTCTTGTCTGGAAATTTAATACAAGCAATGTTTTAGTAGGATATTCACCTGGTGGAAGACCAAGAGTCTCTGAAGGTTACACTGGAAGGGTTGAGTTCTCTGTGGAAAATTACTCAGTGAAACTGAAGAATCTACAAGATGCAGACAGTGGAGTTTATACAGCACGAATGTCAGGGGCTAAAGACCAAACAGTAGCTGAATACATGGTCACAGTTCAAGGTAGGTTTCTTAACATTTCAGACACTGACAGAGAACATCTGCTGTCATGTTTCTCAACCTCCTCCACCTACTTTCCTCCATCAGGTCCAGTGTCTCCAGTTGATCTGAATCCAGACTCTGTGTCCATCAGCTCAGACTCCTGTAAGCTCACTGTGACCTGCAGCACAGAGGACTCAGACATCAGCAGCACTTTCAGATGTGACACCAAAACCTGCTCTCAGGAGGGAGGAGAGCAATCAAAGGTCACCAACTCTGAAGCTTCCCTCCGTGTCCACCTGTTGAATGAAAAAATCATTTGTAATCATAGCAACCAGGCCAGCTGGTCGAATGACACAGTAAAGATTCAGGATTTCTGTTCCCTACCTGCTGGTAAGACTGACAGACATAACATTTAGCTAATAATAACATAAAGGTTAATGTAGCTGAACCTGTTGTGGTTTTGCTCTGACACTTTTCTCATGTTTGCAGGTCTCTCTGATGGTGTCTCCATCTGTCTGGTGAAGACAGTCGTGTTCTCTGTTGGTCTGATCATCATGGTGTCTGTCGTCATCAGTGTCCACCTCATGGAGAAGATCAGGAAACAAGAATAAACAGTTCTCCACTAATCAAATGTTCATAGAGCTCAATCTCTTCTGTTGTTTTTCTTATACTACTACTTTTTGTTTGTTTCTTTATAAAATGAGCTGTAGATCATGAGGGGTACAACCCTCCATTCATTCATCTGTAAACCATGATCAAAAGGAAACAGGGTCAACTACTGGAAGAGTCATGACACTGCAAACATGGTTTTATAACATCCAAAAGCTTTTTTTCTACTTGCCAGTAATACTTGTAGTAGGTATCTATCTAGTTTATTTATTTCAAGAGGTATGTTTCCTAAATATATAACACTGAAACTGAGATCAGGCAGCAAGTTAATTATTGATTCAATTGCTGCTATAACGTCTTCCCAATAAGATGATATTATGGGACATCCCCAAAATATGTGAATGTGGCCAGCTGACATGTCACCACACCCTCTCCAACATCGTCCTTGAGCTGGGTTATTGGTCTGTAAACTTTTGATTCTGGGAGTTATAAAAATCTTCTAATGTTTTTCCAGGTGAATTCCCTCCACAGATCAGAGCTAGAGGTATATTTAACCAATCATCCTCAGTTAACTGTATATTAGTGTCTTTTTCCCATCTTGATTTAATAAACGTTGTGGAGAGACCTCTGTCCTTCTGTAAAGCTGAATCAATCCTGGAGGTTAGTTTTATACTCGGGTTTCCTTTATAGCATTGACAAATATCTCTATCAGGTTCATTCCTTCTTCTCCAATAGTCCTCATGTTTTTATTAAAGTCATCTCTCAATTTAAAATATCTGAAGAGATCCTGTTTCTCCATGTTGTGCTTTTCCCTGATAAATAAACACAAAAATTGAAATATTTTCGTTAATCTAAATGAAAAGTGGATTTTTCTCAGGACGACAAGTAAACACAGCAAGTAGTATAGGAGCTGCAGTCGCTCACAGAATAAAAGGGGGACCACCACCAGGACACCAGGACCACCACCTTGGGCTCACAACTAATGGGGCTTACACGACACAAATCGAATCTGACAAATGAGCAAAACAACAAACAGGATCATAAACCGTGATCAAAATGATGTTTTCAACCAAGAAAAGTCCCAAAAGGAAAACAGTCAGTCAGTCAGTCAGTCAGTCAGTCAGTCAGTCAGTCAGTCAGTCATTTTCTATAACTGTTAAGTCCTGTTAGGGGTCACGGGGGTCTGTTGGAGCCTATCCTAGCTGTCATCAGGTGATTTTTACCAAATAATGTGTAACATTGAACAGAACAGGAAGGACTTAGCTCGGGTGGTGAGGACAGCACAGGGGATTGTGGGCTGTCGTCTACCAGATCTGGACTCTGTGTATGCGGCCTGAGACCAGAAGAGTCCCAGACGCATCGTGACAGACCCCACCCACCCAGACCATGGACTGTTTGTACCTCTTCCTTCACAGAAAAGTTACAGAAACATCAAAACCACAACCAACAGACTGAGAGACAGCTTCTTCCCCAGAGCTGTGAAGTCAGTCACAGCCCCTCCCACCCTGCTCACACCCAGACAAACCACACACACTCAACCCTCCCCCTGACCCTGCCCACCCCCTGCCATGGACACCTTACAATCATTGCAGTGTTTGCACTGTATGTTTACAAGGTTTGCTGCTAACTATTCATTCCTATGTATATATTTGTACAGCTGCATTTTTACTTTTTATCTTATTTTATTCTTATAGTTTAAATCGTTGCCTATTCTATTGTCTTTTTATATTGCACTATTTAAGGCAGGAGCTACTGCACAACATTTCATTATGTTCTCACATAATGACAATAAAGGATTCTGGATTAAATGATGAATTATAAAACTAGATCAGACTAAACAGAAACCTAACCTGAATCAGTTAAACAAAATAAATGAAAATAACAAAATCTGAATCTAAAGACTAAATTCAAAGCATCATGAGGAAAAGGAAAGAAACAGATAAATAGGTCTCTTTCAGACATTAAACCATCAAGTAAAGGATTAGCCCTACAGGCAGCATGCTAGCAGTCTGACACACTACGCTGGCTGCACCAAGTGGCCAATACAAAGCAGCAGTGGACCCACCCAGCAGCCAGACCCTGAGGAAGGAGACGTTGAAACATATTGTTGAAATCTGAGGTCAGCTTTCAGTTAAAGTATGACATGCTATGACAACCAGAAGGAGAAGAGACTGTATTAAACCATATAACTAACCTGTATATATAAATAATAGAAGATGACCTATGTGCATTTAAGAGGAAATATCATGAAACCGGAAAAACACAGAGATGACTAGACTGTAGCTTGTGGTGCAGTGGTTGGTGAAAAACACTTGACACTGTTACACTTCTGTTCAACAAAGCAAGAAGCTCTAGCATGTCTCTCTCTGTGATACTTGGACTGATGCTCTGCCTTGAAGCAACAGGTAGGACAAGAACACTGACTAATTAAATGTTGAGAACAGGAACAGCAATGATAGCTGCTTCTTTATTTGGATTAATAAAAGTAGATGTGCATTTATTTAAAAAGACACTTCTGACTTCTCTCTGTAAACAATAACTCAGCTTCCTGTTCCTGTTCTGAGAAAATAAAATGCACCAACTAAAAATCTTCAGTACTCAGTCTTACAAGTCAATGTCTCAATGTCTGTATATAAAATGTGAGTCAAATCATATTCATGGGTCAAAATGTGACCAGAGTTATTAATATATGGTAGAAAGAGGTTTGCCTCTTTGATTTTCAAGTAAAGCTTTGAACACATTGAATAGTTGTCAGCAGGAACAAGACAAAACGTTCCGTCCCCTTGCAGCCCCTCTGCTGTCCTTGCAGTGGCAGTGCAAGTGTCTTTAGGTGGTGCATGAGCTTGATTTCCTCAACCAGACACATCTGAAAAGGTGTCACATGGTTAAATATGAAGGATGAAGAGCAAACATGTAGGATAAAGTATTGACATTAAAAACTATGCTGTATATTGAGTTAGAGTTTTAATTTTCATTATCATGTATCTACTGTTTTACAGGGTCCAGTGCTGTGACTCCTGTGTTTGTGAAGAGAGGAGATGATGTACTTCTGGAAGTCATGGATAATGCTCCAAAGGAATTTATATTTCTTGCCTGGAGATATAATATAAGCAATGTTTTAGTAACATATTCACCTGGTGGAAGATCAAGAGTCTCTGAAGGTTACACTGGAAGGGTTGAGTTCTCTGTGGAAAATTACTCAATGAAACTGAAGAATCTACAAGATGCAGACAGTGGAGTTTATACAGCACGAATGACAGGGACTAAAGAACAACCAGTAGCTGAATACATGGTCACAGTTAAAGGTAGGTTTCTTAACATTTCAGACACTGACAGAGAACATCTGCTGTCATGTTTCTAAACCTCCTCCACCTACTTTCCTCCATCAGATCCAGTGTCTCCAGTTGATCTGAAGACAAACTCTGTGTCCAACAGCTCAGACTCCTGTAAGCTCACTGTGACCTGCAGCACAGAGGACTCAGACATCAGCAGCACTTTCAGATGTGACACCAAAACCTGCTCTCAGGAGGGAGGAGAGCAATCAAAGGTCACCAACTCTGGAGCTTCCCTCAGTGTCCACCTGTTGAATGAAACAATCATCTGCAACCATAGCAACCAAGTCAGCTGGATGGAGAAAATGAAAAAGATTCAGGATTTCTGTTCCCTACATGCTGGTAAGACTGACAGACAAAACATTTATCTAATAATAACATAAAGGTTAATGTAGCTGAACCTGTTGTGGTTTTGCTCTGACACTTTTATCATGTTTGCAGGTCTCTCTGATGGTGTCTCCATCTGTCTGGTGAAGACAGTCGTGTTCTCTGTTGGTCTGATCATCATGGTGTCTGTCGTCATCGGTGTCCACCTCATGGAGAAGATCAGGAAACAAGAATAAACAGTTCTCCACTAATCAAATGTTCAATGAGCTCAATCTCTTATAGTCAAATTCTTTAAGTTACCTGTGCAGGTTGAGGATGTCATCTGGAAAAATCCCCAAACAACAATATTCATGGGGCCCAGTTAAAATTGTAAAATCATTTGGAATGAATATAAGCAATAAACACAGTACAGATTGGTGGGGCCCCAGACTCCAGATCAGACCCACCTAACAAGAGTCCAACAAGCTTGAGACAAGAAACAGAAACAAGAGACAAGAAACACTGTAAACATGATGTTTTGACATTGAAAAGCCCAAGAAATATTTCATAAATTTACACTGTATTTACATCAGACATGATAAAAGCCTCTACATATTTGTTCATGAAGGTGATTGTCAGACCAAAACTGGTTTTGAAAACAAGGTATCATCACTTCTGCTTTCTCACCTCTCTCTGGTCTGTACTGTCTTTCTGCTCATATTGTTGAAACCTGAGGTTAAATATGACATGTTATATATATATATCCTGTAATATATTAAGTATATATAAAATAAACAATGTAGAGGACAGTAAACCTCAAATGTGGTTCATTCTGATAAGGCGGCTGTGATGTGGGGATGTGTTGTTATTCAACATTAAACGCCCTGATAGGGACAAAAGTGTCCTTTTAAAGTTTTATTTCTTTGATTACGTAGTGTTGGTTATGCTTTTTGCTGTGATATTTGGCAAAGGTGTGTAGTTTTTAACAGATTTTGCTGTTTCAAAAAGTAATTCCACAATACTCTATTTTTACCATTAAGGGACAAAAGTGTCCTCTTCAAAAATGCAATAGGAAAAGCACATGTTAATATTTTTCAATTTATTATTATTTTTTTCCATAAAACTTTTAATCATCTTCAATTCACAAATATCCCAAAAAAAGGGTTTAAAGAGGGCAACTGGACTTGTAGACTGCAGTTCAGAACTTATGAAGCTTCTCGGATACGTGGTGAAAGATCTTCTGAAAAGTCCAGCTGCCTTTTTTAAACTTTTTTTTTTTATATATCATGACCTGGATGACTGAGAACCTTCACAGTCCTAATCACAAATACTTGATTCATTTTTGACTTTCTACTATGTATATTCCAGTCTTCACAATGTCATCATACATTTTTCTATGAATGAAAAAAAAAACAAAAAAAACACAAACATTTAAATATTTTCAGTTAGTGTATTTTTCAGGACAAGTAAACACAGCCCAGATTATAGGAGCTGAACTTGCTCACCCAATAACAGGGGGGCCACCACCAGGACACCAGGACCACCACCTTGGACTCACAGCAACTGAAAGGGAAAAAAAAAAAAACTAATGGGGCTTACATGACACAAATTGAATCTGACAAATGAGCAAAACAACAAACAAGATCATAAACCGTGATCAAAATTACATTTTAAGTCAACCAAGAAAAATCCAAAATGAAAGAAAACAAATTATTAAATTTACAATAAAAGACAAAAAAGACACAATTACCAAATAATGTGTAACATTAAATGATGGATCATAAAGCTACATCAAACTAAACAGAAACAACCTGAATCAGTTCAACAAAATAACTGAAAATAACAATCAATAAAGAAAGACAGTGGTGCAGCAGACTCAGTTGTTAGGAGTTGTTTCCATGAACAGGTAAAGGTGACAACTATAATTTCTTTTAATTCAGGAGGATGTCTAATATCACAATCTCATTATTAAACTGTTCTATCTCACACACCTGTGAGCAGGTAGCTGGAGCAGCAACAACCAGAAACCCCACAGCAGAGACCCCAGCGTTACCAAAGTCAGAAGCTCTGTTTAGTGGCAACAACGGTTCCATCTGAAAGAGTATTCTCTAAGACAGGACAAATATTATCAGAGAGAAGAAGTCGCCTCAAGCTGACAAAAGTTAGATAGATCACTTTCCTTAACTCAAATCTGCCAAAGGATAAGAAGGAGAGGCAGTAGAACCTGCAACGGATGCAACTGCTTTATTATTTCAGAGATGTCTTTAATTTTGTTATTGTTAACATTCTTCTGATAGTTCTACTATTTCGCATTCCCATTTTTATCATGTCCTGATTTTTATTCTAGTTTTATTCATATTATTTTATATACATGGTACATTTTGTTTATTTTTATTTATTACTTTTATATTCTTCTGTATTCTTACCAGCCCTGCAATGGAGTGGTGACCTGTACAGGGTGTACCCTTGCTTCTCGCCCGATGACAGCTGGGACAGACTCCAGCAGACCCCGCGACCCTTAACAGAAATAACCGGGTATAGAAAAGAATGAATGAATGAATGTATTGTTACCTTGTTTGGAATTTTTGCACTAAAGTTGTTTTGTGTGAAAGTTATCTGTAGCCTGTGTAGGTTTTATTGTGCCACAAAGTTTTTTAGTTGAGGGAAAAATCAAACCAGTGATTTCATTGTTAAAGCGTGAGGATATGGCTCCACCTTGTGGAATGTTTGCTACCAGTCATTGCTTCCTTGATAAAAACGAGTTACCTCTGGTTGACTTCTAAAAAATAAACGATTGTAACAATGAGCCAGTCTTTTGAACGGCTCTTTGAAAGGATCCTCAAGATCCGGCTCCCTTCAAAGAGCCTTAAATCTCATTTCTATAACGCTAGGATGACCCAAGTGTAGAATGAATGGGCCGACATCTGCTGTGAATAACTATAAACAGTGACTAAAGACCCAGAGGGAGAAGCGACTCTAAGAGCTGATGCTTGGTAATGAATCAGAATAGCCGGCTCTCACCAGTTAGGAGTCGGCTCCACTGTTCTTTTCCCCTGTAGCTGTCATCTCAGCTTGTGTGAGGAAGGAGGGGCAGGATTTGTTTTGATGGGCACACCATGTGGACTTAGGATCGTACCATTATGTAAAGCCAGAGAGGGGACAGACTGTGGCTGACTGATGAAGACAGTAGACAGTGGTGTACAGGACAGATGCTCATGGTGGATTTGATTCCACCGTTTTGTTCATTTGTTTCAAAAGTTTTATTAAATATTAAACAAAAGTAATTATACTTTTGTAAGAAAATAACTGGACAAAATTAGACAATTATTGGGCTTCTCATAAAAACATTGAATCAAAAAGGCTTATCAACACACTAACCATATATATTTGTGGATAGACAAATAGAGACGACTCTCAGAAAAGAGCTTAGGCCTAGCCTCAGGCCCTGATTGGCCATACAAACCCTGTGAGGGCCCATTAGCAGCAGGTTGCATTCAAGAGCGGAGATGCCTCATACTGCTACACATGTTTAATACAGACAAACCTGGAGGATTTTTAGAAGATGATAGTATTCATGATGAAAACTTGCTCCGTTTAGAAATAGTTTTATAGCTGAATTAATTTCAGTCTTCATCAAAAGAGTTCAAGCAGTAAAAAGTGTGTTAAGAGTTAACTGGAGGAGGGAAGTTGACCTATGTGCATTTACGAGTAAACACCACGAAACCAGAAAAACATTGTGATGTCAATACTGTAGCTTGTTGTGCAGTGGTTGGTGGAAAACACTTCACGCTGTTACATTCGACAAAGCAAGAAGCTCTACCATGTCTCTCTCTCTCTCTGTGATACTTGGACTGATACTCTGCATTGAAGCCACAGGTACACATTTATTTGAGTTATTTTTTAGTATATATAGTCAATGGTTATTCAAAAAGGCAGTACAGATCCTGGTGTAAACAATATCACGCGCTATTGAAAAGGAATACTGTAGCTTGAAGTTGCTTATTTTTAAAAAAAATCTGAGAAAATGAACGTGAACTGTTTGGAGTCTATGAACTTTAAAATTAAAAATGTGAACTATGAACTTGAACTAGTTCACTCTTATCTCTGCCAACTGAACTTTGAACTAGGTCTTGTTTACTGCACCCAAACAACCTAAAAGAGTGTGTTGTTATATCAGAAAAGAGAAGATGACCGTAGTTTATATTTCTTTATATGTATAATCATGAACAAATGGACCAACATGTAAATGCACAAATATAAAAAGTTTAAGAAGATTTATAAGAATTGGTTCTCTATATTGAACAAGTTAAGACCTAAATCAACATGTAATGTTATAAGAAAGAATCGTATCTTTAATGATCATGTATCTACTGTTTTACAGGGTCCAGTGCTGTGACTCCTGTGTTTGTGAAGAGAGGAGATGATGTACTTCTGGAGGTCATGGATAATGCTCCAAAGGAATTTGACATTCTTGTCTGGAGTTTTAATACAAGCAATGTGTTACTAAGATATTCACCTGGTGGAAGAACAACAGTCTCTGAAGGTTACACTGGAAGGGTTGAGTTCTCTGTGGAAAATTACTCAGTGAAATTGAAGAATCTACAAGATGCAGACAGTGGAGTTTATACAGCACGAATGTCAGGGGATGAAGACCAAACAGTAGCTGAATACAACGTCACAGTTCAAGGTAGGTTTCTTAACATTTCAGACACTGACAGAGAACATCTGCTGTCATGTTTCTAAACCTCCTCCACCTATGATAAAGTGAAGTCTTTTGAACACGTGTGCAACTATGAGTAAATAGCTGAGGCTGCTTGAGATCATTTTGAGACATGGACAGATGGAGCAAAGAATCAAAGATGGAACAAGAGCAGAGAGAGAGGAAAAATGACAAAGTGGAAGAGAAGAAACTGTGCAAAGGTGTAAAGAAATGTAAAGAGTTCTTTGTCATGGGGCAAAATGTGACCAAAGTTATTAATATACTGTAGAAAGAGGTTTGCCTCTTTGATTTTCAAGTAAAGCTTTGAACACATTGAATAGTTGTCAGCAGGAACAAGACAAAACGTTCCGTCCCCTTGCAGCCCCTCTGCTGTCCTTGCAGTGGCAGTGCAAGTGTCTTTAGGTGGTGCATGAGCTTGATTTCCTCAACCAGACACATCTGAAAAGGTGTCACATGGTTAAATATGAAGGATGAAGAGCAAACATGTAGGATAAAGTATTGACATTAAAAACTATGCTGTATATTGAGTTAGAGTTTTATTTTTCATTATCATGTATCTACTGTTTTACAGGGTCCAGTGCTGTGACTCCTGTGTTTGTGAAGAGAGGAGATGATGTACTTCTGGAAGTCATGGACAATGCTCCAAAGGAATTTCTATTTCTTGTCTGGAAACTTAATACAAGTAATGTTTTAGTAACATATTCACCTGGTGGAAGATCAAGAGTCTCTGAAGGTTATACTGGAAGGGTTGAGTTCTCTGTGGAAAATTACTCAGTGAAACTGAAGAATCTACAAGATGCAGACAGTGGAGTTTATACAGCACGAATGATAGGGGATACAGAACAAACAATAGCTGAATACATGGTCACAGTTCAAGGTAGGTTTCTTAACATTTCAGACACTGACAGAGAACATCTGCTGTCATGTTTCTAAACCTCCTCCACCTGCTTTCCTCCATCAGGTCCAGTGTCTCCAGTTGATCTGAATCCAGACTCTGTGTCCATCAGCTCAGACTCCTGTAACCTCACTGTGACCTGCAGCACAGAGGACTCAGACATCAGCAGCACTTTCAGATGTGACACCAAAACCTGCTCTCAGGAGGGAGGAGAGCAATCAAAGGTCACCAACTCTGGAGCTTCCCTCCGTGTCCACCTGTTGAATGAAACAGTCATCTGTAACCATAGCAACCAAGTCAGATGGACGCAGAAAATGGCAAAGATTCAGGATTTCTGTTCCCTACGTGCTGGTAAGACTGACAGACAAAACATTTAGCTAATAATAACATAAAGGTTAATGTAGCTGAACCTGTTGTGGTTTTGCTCTGACACTTTTATCATGTTTGCAGGTCTCTCTGATGGTGTCTCCATCTGTCTGGGACCTTTGTGTTCTATGTTGGTCTGATCATCATGGTGTCTGTCGTCATCAGTGTCCACCTCATGGAGAAGATCAGGAAAAAGTTCTCCGCTAATCAAATGTTCATAGAGCTCAATCTCTTCTGGTGAAAATTTTAAAGTTACCTGTGGATTTTTATAGCACTGCTTTTAGTTTGTATCTTTATAAAATGAATGCATCCCTGTTGTCAATGAGTTAAAAACACAAAATCATGCTTAATAAATATAGCAGTACCTGAACAAAGGCAGAATGATGGAAACTACAAAGCAGCAACATGATGTAAACAATGCACCATGTAAAACCTTTACAAACAGAAGCTTTGCTAATGTTTCATAATGAAGGAAATGTATGCAACACTTCAAGGATATTCAGAATTTCTTCAGTCAAGTAACATTGAAGGTAAACATAAATGTTGTACTTCACAGAGTGTGTTACTGATCAACCACTGATTGTAGCCAGTGATTAAAGGGCTCACTTTGTAAATAAAATGCTTGTGGTGAGAATTATTTTTGAGGATGTCATCTGGAAAAATCCACAAACAACAATATTTATGGGGCCCATATTCAGAAAGCAGGATTGACAAGCTCAGAGCTGACCCATCCAGAGATGGAGAATGATCAGAGTTAGACCAGACACCTCTGAGTATAATCTCAATGAACGTTGGTGAATGAAAGACACAAGTCATGAATTAAAAGTTTGAATGATATGATTCACATTGATTTTGATGATGAAGTTAAAAAAAACAAGTCTCAAATGTTCACTTTCACATGATGATGATGTGAAACTTTGGTTTGACCTGGAAAACTACATCAGTGAGGGACGGGGCTGTAGTCTGTGGTGTGGTGGTTGATTCAAAGCTGTTTCCATTGTTGCATTTTATAGTCGATAAAGCAAGAAGCTCTAGCATGTCTCTCTCTGTGATACTTGGACTGATGCTCTGCCTTGAAGCAACAGGTAGGACAAGAACACTGACTAATTAAATGTTGAGAACAGGAACAGCAATGATAGCAGCTTCTTTATTTGGATTAATAAAAGTAGCAGTAGGGGCACAAGTTGATTGAGTTTTTATCTAATGATTAGTAAAACACACATGTAACCTGAGAGAATGTGTTGTTCTATCAGAGAAGAGAAGATGACAGTAGTTTATCTTTCTTTCTATGTATAATCATGAACAGATGGACCAAGAGAGCACAGATAGAAAAACAGGGAGGGCTTTGGAAGAATGGCTTCTTTATATTGAAATAAACTGTGAACAAATTAAGGCCTAAACTAATATGTAGTGGTATAAGAAAAATGACAAAGTGGAAGAAAGTCTCACCTTTTTAAGAAGAGACAGTGCAGAGGTGTAGAGAAATATAAAGAGTTCTCTGTCATTTAGCGAAATGTGACGAGTTATTTCCAACAAAGGTTCAAAAAATGCAACTGGACTTGTAGACTTATTCAGTAATACACAGGATAAGATGTTACAGTCCCTTGTGCCAAAATCCCAGGCAAAACACTAAGGCCCTGTTCAACTGAGAAACCCTAACAAACCTATGGTCATGTGATATGACGATTAACCTACAGTCGACATGAACTAAGTAAAAGCTGCTGGCTTGCATGCCCACAGAGCAGCAGAGGATAATTCAGACACTGTGAATCATAAGCCAACTAAATGCTGCTGGCTTGTATGGTCCGCTCAGCAGCTAACCATAGCTACAAAGCAACATGAAGGCATCAGGAACCTGGCCTAAACAACAGCAGTATGCAGCATGTCAGTGGGCACCTCCCTTCACCAATGTTTTGTTAAGTTATGCCCACAACGCCTTGAGAAGGCTACGGTGACTTCCAGCATCCTGAAGTCACCCCCATCCACACTTCCACTTCAAAACCCTGTGTTCCTCTCCATTCAATGTCTATCAACAATTAACATTGCAATCATTAGCCTAGTTCTTTTATGAACCACGAGCCAAACAAACAAATCTACCATGGTTTGCCCCGTTGATGTGGACTGAACCACAAAACAAACAAACAATGTGGCCGTAGTCGGGTGCGAGCTATCCCGGCTGGAATAAGTTGTCCATTTAGATCTGGTCTCATCTCCCAGGCTCCTCCTACTCTTAGCTTTCCTGTGTTAAGCCTGATGCCTGCTAATCTAGGTTTTTCTTTTTTTCTCTACAAACCAGCAACATGTTAAAAAGCACCATTTATAACATTTACAAATAGAAGCTTGATAAAGTTTCATGATGAAGGAAATGTATGCAACACTTCAAGGCTATTCAGAATTTCTTCAGCCACCTAACACTCAAGGTAAACATAAATGTTGTCACTCCACAGGGTGTGTGTTACTGATCAACCACTGATTGTAGCCAGTGATTAAAGGGCTCACTTTGTAAATAAAATGCTTGTGGTGAGAATTATTTTTGAGGATGTCATCTGGAAAAATCCCCCAAAAACAATATTCATGTGGCCCATATTCAGAAAGCAGGACTGACAAGCTCAGAGCTGACCCATCCAGAGATGGAGAATGATCAGAGTTAGACCAGACACCTCTGAGTATAATCTCAATGAACGTTGGTGAATGAAAGACACAAGTCATGAATTAAAAGTTTGAATGATATGATTGACATTGATTTTGATGATGAAGTTAAAAAAACTAGTCTCACATGTTCACTTTCACACGATCATGATGTGAAACTTTGGTTTGACCTGGAAAACTACATCAGTGAGGGACGGGGCTGTAGTCTGTGGTGTGGTGGTTGATTGAAAGCTTGTTGCATTTTATAGTCGACAAAGCAAGAAGCTCTAGCATGTCTCTCTCTGTGATACTTGGACTGATTCTCTGCCTTGAAGCAACAGGTAGGACAAGAACACTGACTAATTAAATGTTGAGAACAGGAACAGCAATGATAGCAGCTTCTTTATTTGGATTAATAAAAGTAGCAGTAGGGGCACAAGTTGATTGAGTTTTTATCTAATGATTAGTAAAACACACATGTAACCTGAAAGAATGTGTTGTTCTATCAGAGAAGAGAAGATGACAGTAGTTTATCTTTCTTTCTATGTATAATCATGAACAGATGGACCAAGAGAGCACATCTGTTTATGTGCATTTATTTAAAAAGACACTTCTGACTTCTCTCTGCAAACGATAACTCAGCTTCCTGTTCCTGATCTGAGAAAATAAAATGCACCAACTAAAAATCTTCAGTACTCAGTCTTACAAGTCAATGTCTCAATGTCTGTATATAAAATGTGAGTCAAATCATATTCATGGGGTAAAATGTGACCAGAGTTATTAATATAGTGTAGAAAGAGGTTTGCCTCTTTGATTTTCAAGTAAAGCTTTGAACACATTGAATAGTTGTCAGCAGGAACAAGACAAAACGTTCCGTCCCCTTGCAGCCCCTCTGCTGTCCTTGCAGTGGCAGTGCAAGTGTCTTTAGGTGGTGCATGAGCTTGATTTCCTCAACCAGACACATCTGAAAAGGTGTCACATGGTTAAATATGAAGGATGAAGAGCAAACATGTAAGATAAAGTATTGACATTAAAAACTATGCTGTATATTGAGTTAGAGTTTTATTTTTCATTATCATGTATCTACTGTTTTACAGGGTCCAGTGCTGTGACTCCTGTGTTTGTGAAGAGAGGAGATGATGTACTTCTGGAAGTCATGGATAAAGCTCCAAAGGAATTTATACTTCTTGTGTGGAAATTTAATACAAGCAATGTTTTAGTAGGATATTCACCTGGTGGAAGACCAAGAGTCTCTGAAGGTTACACTGGAAGGGTTGAGTTCTCTGTGGGAAATTACTCAGTGAAACTGAAGAATCTACAAGATGCAGACAGTGGAGTTTATACAGCACAAATGACAGGGACTAAAGAACAAACAATAGCTGAATACATGGTCACAGTTCAAGGTAGGTTTCTTAACATTTCAGACACTGACAGAGAACATCTGCTGTCATGTTTCTAAACCTCCTCCACCTACTTTCCTCCATCAGGTCCAGTGTCTCCAGTTGATCTGAATCCAGACTCTGTGTCCATCAGCTCAGACTCCTGTAACCTCACTGTGACCTGCAGCACAGAGGACTCAGACATCAGCAGCACTTTCAGATGTGACACCAAAACCTGCTCTCAGGAGGGAGGAGAGCAATCAAAGGTCACCAACTCTGGAGCTTCCCTCCATGTCCACCTGTTGAATGAAACAATCATCTGTAACCATAGCAACCAAGTCAGCTGGATGAAGAATAAGACAAAGATTCAGGATTTCTGTTCCCTACATGCTGGTAAGACTGACAGACTAAACATTTAGCTAATAATAACATAAAGGTTAATGTAGTAGCGCATTGCAACAGACTCCACCCACCTGGTCCATGGACTTTCTGTACCTCTTCTTTCACTGTGTAAAAGGTTTGCTGCTAACTATTCATTCCTATGTATATATTTGTTCAGCTGTATTTTTACTTTTTATCTTATTTTATTCTTATAGTTTAAATCGTTGCCTATTCTATTGTCTTTTTATATTGCACTATTTAAGGCAGGAGCTACTGCACAACATTTCACTATGTTCTCACATAATGACAATAAAGGATTCTGGATTAAATGATGAATTATAAAACTAGATCAAACTAAACAGAAACCTAACCTGAATCTGGTAAACAAAATAAATGAAAATAACAAAATCTGAATCTAAAGACTAAATTCAAAGCATCATGAGGAAAAGGAAAGAAACAGATAAATAGGTCTCTTTCACACATTAAACCATCAAGTAAAGGATTAGCCCTACAGGCAGCATGCTAGCAGTCTGACACACTACGCTGGCTGCACCAAGTGGCCAATACAAAGCAGCAGTGGACCCACCCAGCAGCCAGACCCTGAGGAAGGAGACGTTGAAACATATTGTTGAAACCTGAGGTCAGCTTTCAGTTAAAGTATGACATGCTATGACAACCAGAAGGAGAAGAGACTGTATTAAACCATATAACTAACCTGTTTATATAAATAATAGAAGATGACCTATGTGCATTTAAGAGGAAACACCATGAAACCAGAAAAACACAGAGATGACTAGACTGTAGCTTGTGGTGCAGTGGTTGGTGGAAAACACTTGACACTGTTACACTTCTGTTCAACAAAGCAAGAAGCTCTAGCATGTCTCTCTCTGTGATACTTGGACTGATTCTCTGCCGTGAAGCAACAGGTAGGACAAGAACACTGACTAATTAAATGTTGAGAACAGGAACAGCAATGATAGCAGCTTCTTTATTTGGATTGATAAAAGTAGATGTGCATTTATTTAAAAAGACACTTCTGACTTCTCTCTGCAAACGATAACTCAGCTTCCTGTTCCTGTTCTGAGAAAATAAAATGCACCAACTAAAAATCTTCAGTACTCAGTCTTACAAGTCAATGTCTCAATGTCTGTATATAAAATGTGAGACAAATCATATTCATGGGTCAAAATGTGACCAGAGTTATTAATATACTGTAGAAAGAGGTTTGCCTCTTTGATTTTCAAGTAAAGCTTTGAACACATTGAATAGTTGTCAGCAGGAACAAGACAAAACGTTCCGTCCCCTTGCAGCCCCTCTGCTGTCCTTGCAGTGGCAGTGCAAGTGTCTTTAGGTGGTGCATGAGCTTGATTTCCTCAACCAGACACATCTGAAAAGGTGTCACATGGTTAAATATGAAGGATGAAGAGCAAACATGTAAGATAAAGTATTGACATTAAAAACTATGCTGTATATTGAGTTAGAGTTTTATTTTTCATTATCATGTATCTACTGTTTTACAGGGTCCAGTGCTGTGACTCCTGTGTTTGTGAAGAGAGGAGATGATGTACTTCTGGAAGTCATGGATAATGATCCAAAGGAATTTATACTTCTTGTCTGGAAATTTAATACAAGCAATGTTTTAGTAGGATATTCACCTGGTGGAAGATCAAGAGTCTCTGAAGGTTACACTGGAAGGGTTGAGTTCTCTGTGGAAAATTACTCAGTGAAATTGAAGAATCTACAAGATGCAGACAGTGGAGTTTATACAGCACGAATGACAGGGTATAAAGAACAAACAATAGCTGAATACATGGTCACAGTTCAAGGTAGGTTTCTTAACATTTCAGACACTGACAGAGAACATCTGCTGTCATGTTTCTAAACCTCCTCCACCTACTTTCCTCCATCAGCTCCAGTGTCTCCAGTTGATCTGAATCCAGACTCTGTGTCCATCAGCTCAGACTCCTGTAAGCTCACTGTGACCTGCAGCACAGAGGACTCAGACATCAGCAGCACTTTCAGATGTGACACCAAAACCTGCTCTCAGGAGGGAGGAGAGCAATCAAAGGTCACCAACTCTGGAGCTTCCCTCCGTGTCCACCTGTTGAATGAAACAATCATCTGTAACCATAGAAACCGAGTCAGCTGGACGAAGAATACGAGAAAGATTCAGGATCTCTGTTCCCTACGTGCTGGTAAGACTGACAGACAAAACATTTAGCTAATAATAACATAAAGGTTAATGTAGCTGAACCTGTTGTGGTTTTGCTCTGACACTTTTCTCATGTTTGCAGGTCTCTCTGATGGTGTCTCCATCTGTCTGGTGAAGACAGTCGTGTTCTCTGTTGGTCTGATCATCATGGTGTCTGTCGTCATCAGTGTCCACCTCATGGAGAAGATCAGGAAACAAGAATAAACAGTTCTCCACTAATCAAATGTTCATAGAGCTCAATCTTTTATCGTGGAAATTACCTTTGAATTTTTTTCTCTTATAGTACTGCTTTAAGTTTGTTTCTTTATAAAATGAATGCATCCATGTTACCTTTGAGTTAAATTCACAAAATCATGCATAATAAATATAGTAGTAACTGAATGAAGGCAAAAATTATGATCAAGCACTGATTGTACCCAGTGATGTAAGGGCTCACTTTGTAAATAAAATGCTTGTGATGAGAATTATTTGTGAGGATGTCATCTGGAAAAATCCCCAGAAAACAATATTCATGGGGCCCAGTTAAGATTATGAAATTGTTTAGAATGAATACAAGCAGGAAACACAGTACAGATTGGTGGGACCCCAGACTCCAGATCAGACCCACCTAACAAGAGTCCAACAAGCTTGAGACAAGAAACAGAGACAAGAGACAAGAAACTCCCCTCAGAGCATGAGTCAGGCTACAGAATAAAGGAGACATTTCATTAATGGGACAGAGGACATCAGGTCCAGGTGTAGATCATGAGGCGTACAACCCTCCATTCATTCACCTGTAAACCACCATCAAAAGGAAACAGAGACAACTACTGGAAGAGTTTACTCCTGTAAACATGATTTTACGACATCAGAAAGCATAAGAGACATTTCATAAATCTGCACTGTATTTACATCAGACATGACGAAGGCTTCTAAATATTTGTTCATGAAGTTGGTTCTCAGGCTGAATTCTTATCAAATCAAGGTGTCACCACTTCTGCTTTCACAACTCTCTCTGGTCTGTCTTTCTGCTCATATTGTTGAAACCTGAGGTCAGCTTTAAGTTAAAATATGACATTTTATAAATATATCCTGTAACACATTAAGTATATATAAAAGAGGTCAGAAAAACCTCAACTGTGGTTTAGTGTGACGAGGTGAATGTGATGTGTTGTATCAACCAACAACTCCACATTTCCTTTAACACTTTGTCACATCTATAAACCTCAGTGCTGAGTTCTGTTCACATCATCTTCTTTTCTACAAGGGGCTGCATCACTGTCAGAGTTTTTTCAGCCATAACATTATGACCACCTTCCTAATATTGACAACAGAGATCAGAGGACACATCTGTGTTCACCCCAGACAAATGAAGATGTCACAGAGAAACAGCAGAACAGGAAGCTTCATTACAACAACAGAAGAGGAACTTCATATAAATATTCATGAAGGAGATGCATGCAGCACATCAAGAATTTACAGAATCTGTTTTGGCAAAATAACACAGAAGGTAACAAACGCATCAGGGACAGAAGAAGCGACTAACATGTAAAGTTAGAATTAGTAACACACATGTGCAACCTGTAAGAATGTGTTGTTGTATCAGATCAGTGGCAGCATGATACATGCTTCTTTTATAGACTGAGGAATGGAGCACCAGGGACACAGCTGAGCAGAGGTTTCCTTTGTTTGTATGACCAGTGTGTTGTATTAGTGTACAGAATAAGTAGGTCATATTAAGAAGACATAAATACCAAATATGTATGATACAGATGAACCTGGAGGATTTGTGGAAGATGATAGTGTTCATGTTGGTTCACACTGTCACATTCAAACTTGCTTAAAGGACTTGAGGGAGGGGACTGTAGTCTGTGGTGTGGTGGTTACTCAAAGCTATTTCCATAGCTGGATATAGGAGCTGAACTTGCTCACCCAAAAGCAGGCGGGCCACCACCAGGACACCAGGACCACCACCTTGGACTCACAGCAACTGAAAGGGAAAGAAAATAAAACTAATGGGGCTTACATGACACAAATTGAATCTGACAAATGAGTAAAACAACAAACAGGATCATAAACCGTGATCAAAATTATACTTTAAGTCAACCAAGAAAAATCTGAAATGAAAGAAAAAAAAAATTATTAAATTTACAATATGGAAAATAAAGTAAACAAAAGAAGTAAATTACCAGACACAATTACCAAATAATGTGTAACATTAAATGATGGATCATAAAGCTACATCAAACTAAACAGAAACAACCTGAATCAGTTCAACAAAATAACTGAAAATAACAATCAATAAAGAAAGACAGTGGTGCAGCAGACTCAGTTGTTAGGAGTTGTTTCCATGAACAGGTAAAGGTGACAAATATAAATCACATTTTTTAATTCAGGAGGATGTCTAATATCACAATCTCATTATTAAACTGTTCTATCTCACACACCTGTGAGCAGGTAGATGGAGCAGCAACAACCAGAAACCCCACAGCAGAGACCCCAGCATTACCAAAGTCAGAAGCTCTGTTTAGGGACAACAACGGTTCCATCTGAAAGAGTATTCTCTAAGACAGGACAAATATTATCAGAGAGAAGAAGTCGTGTCAAGATAAGATAAGATAAGAAGAACCTTTATTCGTCCCACAATGGGGAAATTGCAGCTGGTAAAAGTTAGATAGATCACTTATCTTCCTTAACTCAAATTTGCCAAAGGATAAGAAGGAGAGGCAGTAGAACCTGCAACAGATGCAACTGCTTTATTATTTCAGAGATGTCTTTGATTTTGTTCACACTTATCGTTTATGCTATGTTATTGTTAACATTGTTCTGATTATTTTATATACGTACATTTTATTTATTCTTATTTATTATTTTTATATTTTTCTGTATTTTCTGTAAATTTTAACACCAAAGTTGTTTTGCGTGGAAGTTATCTGTGGCCTGTGTAAGTTTTATTGTGTCTCAATGTTTTTAGGTGAGGGAAGTTTCAAGACAGTGATTTCACTGTTAAAGCACGAGGATATGGCACCACCTTGTGGAATAATTGCTACCAGTCATTGTTTCCTTGATAAAAACGAGCTTTATCATGTTTGCAGGTCTCTCTGATGGTGTCTCCATCTGTCTGGTGAAGACAGTCGTGTTCTCTGTTGGTCTGATCATCATGGTGTCTGTCGTCATCACGAAACAAGTTCTCCACTGAGCTCAATCTCCTCTACTTTTTTTCTCATAGCACTGCTTTTAGTTTGTTTTTTTATAAAATGAGATGAGGATCTTGAGGCGTACAACCTTCCATTCATTCAACTGTAAAACATGACCAAAAGAAACAGGGACAACTACCGGAAGAGTCATGACACTGTAAACAGGATTTCACAACATCCAAAAGCACAAGAAACATTCATAAATTTGCACTGTATTTACACCACACATGGCAAAGGCCTCTACATATTTGTTATGAAGTTGGTTCTCAGGCCGAAAGTAGTTTTTATCATGGCTTGTCAGATCGAGGTGTCACCACTTGTGCTTTCACGCCTCTCTCTGGTCTGTACTGTCTTTCTGCTCATATTGTTGAAACCTGAGGTCTGCTTTCAGTTAAAATAGGACATGTTATGACAAACAGGTGCACAACAGTAAACCTCAAATATGGTTCATTCTGATAAGGCAGATGTGATGTGTTGTATCAACCAACAACTCAACATTAAACCTCCTTTAACACTTTGTCACATCTATAAACCTCAGTGGTGAGTTCTGTCCACATCATCTTCTTTCTACAAAGGGTTACATCACTGTCAGAGTTTTGTGAGACATACAGTGATCAGGCATGGCATTATGATCACCTTAAGAAGACATAAATACCAAATATGTATGATACAGATGAACCTGGAGGATTTGTGGAAGATGATAGTGTTCATGTTGGTTCACACTGTCACATTCAGACTTGCTTAAAGGACTTGAGGGAGGGGACTGTAGTCTGTGGTGTGGTGGTTGCTCAAAGCTATTTCCACTGTGCGTTTTATCGTCGACAAAGCACGAAGCTCTAGCATGTCTCTCTCTCACAGTTCAAGGTAGTCCAAAAAAGGTTTCAAAAAAGGCAACTGGACTTGTAGAGTTTGGAGAAGACGTTTCACCACTCATCCGAGTAGCTTCTTCAGTTCTGGACATTGGGGAAACTAAACAACCTATCCACAAACGCATGTACCAGCACAGGAGAGCCAGCTCATCAGGTAACGATTCAGCAGTCCACCTACACTTGAAGGACAAAGGACACTCTTTTGAGGATAACAACGTCCAAATCTTAGCCAGAGAAGACAGATGGTTTGAAAGAGGAGTTAAGGAAGCCATCTATGTCAGACTGGAAAAACCTTCACTAAACAGAGGAGGTGGACTGAGATTCAATTTGCCATCTATTTACAATACAGTGCTAACTTCTGTCCCCAAGAAGTTTCAGTCTCCTTCACACCTTGACACTGGAGCCCCAGGCGGACAAAAGTCGTTGGAGAACCATTCATAGGTAAGACCAAAACAGGACCAAAACAGTCCCCCCCTCACAAAAAGGTAAGTACCCGGTCGTTAGTGGGAATAGCTGCACCAGTTTCGGGTTATTAGCATAACAAGCAATGTTTCTCAGGAAGAGTTCCTATTTAAACCTCAGACTTCCCACCAGTCCCTCAGAACTGAAGAAGCTACTCGGATGAGTGGTGAAACGTCTTCTCCAAACTCTACAAGTCCAGTTGCCTTTTTTGAAACCTTTTTTGGATTACCATGACCTGGATGACTGAGAACCTACACAGACAGTTCAAGGTAGGTTTCTTAACATTAAGAATGAATTCTCTCCTTCCTCCTGATGTCTGGGAACAAAGTATTTGGAAAGTTTAATGTGGTGTTCCATAGCATAACATGGCCTCTTTGTTTCGGAGGACGTTCCGTCCCCTTGCAGCCCCTCTGCTGTCCTTGCAGTGGCAGTGCAAGTGTCTTTAGGTGGAGCATGAGCTTGATTTCCTCAACCAGACACATCTGAAAAGGTGTCACATGGTTAAATATGAAGGATGAAGAGCAAACATGTAGGATAAAGTATTGACATTAAAAACTATGCTGTATATTGAGTTAGAGTTTTATTTTTCATTATCATGTATCTACTGTTTTACAGGGTCCAGTGCTGTGACTCCTGTGTTTGTGAAGAGAGGAGATGATGTACTTCTGGAAGTCATGGATAATGATCTAAAGGAATTTATACTTCTTGTCTGGAAATTTAATACAAGCAAATATTTAGTAGGATATTCACCTGGTGGAAGAACAAGAGTCTATGAAGGTTACACTGGAAGGGTTGAGTTCTCTGTGGAAAATTACTCAGTGAAACTGAAGAATCTACAAGATGCAGACAGTGGAGTTTATACAGCACAAATGACAGGGACTAAAGAACAAACAGTAGCTGAATACATGGTCACAGTTCAAGGTAGGTTTCTTAACATTTCAGACACTGACAGAGAACATCTGCTGAACATAGCTGAACCTGTTGTGGTTCTGCTCTGACACTTTTCTCATGTTTGCAGGTCTCTCTGATGGTGTCTCCATCTGTCTGGTGAAGACAGTCGTGTTCTCTGTTGTTCTGATCATCATGGTGTCTGTCGTCATCAGTGTCCACCTCATGGAGAAGATCAGGAAACAAGAATAAACAGTTCTCCACTAATCAAATGTTCATAGAGCTCAATCTCTTCTAGTGAAATTCTTTAAGTTACCTGTGCAGGTTGAGGATGTCATCTGGAAAAATCCCCAAACAACAATATTCATGGGGCCCAGTTAAAATGGTCAAATCGCTTGGAATGAATATAAGCAATAAACACAGTACAGATTGGTGGGACCCCAGACTCCAGATCAGACCCACCTAACAAGAGTCCAACAAGCTTGAGACAAGAAACAGAGACAAGAGACAAGAAACACTGTAAACATGATGTTTTGACATTGAAAAGCCCAAGAAATATTTCATACATTTACACTGTATTTACATCAGACATGATAAAAGCCTCTACATATCTGTTCATGAAGTTGATTGTCAGACCAAAACTGGTTTTGAAATCGAGGTATCATCATTTCTGCTTTTACGCCTCTCTCTAGTCTGTACTGTCTTTCTGCTCATACTGTTGAAACCTGAGGTTAGCTTTCAGTTAAAATATGACATGTTATATATATATCCTGTAATATATTAAACATATAAAATAAACAATGTAGAGGACGGTAAACCTCAAATGTGGTTCATTCTGATAAGGCAGCTGTGATGTGGGGATGTGTTGTTACTCAACATTAAACGCCCTGATAGGGACAAAAGTGTCCTTTTAAAGTTTTATTTCCTTGATTACGTAGTGTTGGTTATGATTTTTGCTATGATATTTGGCAAAGGTGTGTAGTTTTTAACAAATTTTGATATTTCAAAAAGTAATTCCACAATACTCTATTTTTACCATTAAGGGACAAAAGTGTCCTCTTCAAAAATGCAATAGGAAAAGCACATGTTAATATGTTTTATTTTATTTTATTTATTTTTTTACATAAAACTTTTAATCATCTTCAGTCCTATTCACAAATATCCCAAAAAGGGTTTAAAAAGGGCAACTGGACTTGTAGACTGCAGTTCAGAACTTATGAAGCTTCTCGGATACGTGGTGAAACATCTTCTGAAAAGTCCAGCTGCCTTTTTTAAACTTTTTTTTTTTTTCAATCACAAATACTTGATTAATTTCTGGCTTTCTACTATGTATATTCCAGTCTTTGTGATGTCATCATAAATTTTTCTATGAATAAAAAAAAACAAAAAACAAAACATTTAAATATTTTCAGTAAGTGTATTTTTCAGGACGAGTAAACACAACCTGGGTTATAGGAGCTGAACTTGCTCACCCAATAACAGGGGGGCCACCACCAGGACACCAGGACCACCACCTTGGGCTCACAGCAACTGAAAGGGAAAGAAAATAAAACTAATGGGGCTTACATGACACAAATTGAATCTGACAAATGAGCAAAAGAACAAACAGGATCATAAACCGTGATCAAAATTATACTTTAAGTCAACCAAGAAAAATCCAAAATGAAGGAAAACAAATTATTAAATGTACAATAAAAGACAAAAAAGACACAATTACCAAATAATGTGTAACATTAAATGATGGATCATAAAGCTACATCAAACTAAACAGAAACAACCTGAATCAGTTCAACAAAATAACTGAAAATAACAATCAATAAAGAAAGACAGTGGTGCAGCAGACTCAGTTGTTAGGAGTTGTTTCCATGAACAGGTAAAGGTGACAACTATAATTTTTTTTAATTCAGGAGGATGTCTAATATCACAGTCTCATTATTAAACTGTTCTATCTCACACACCTGTGAGCAGGTAGCTGGAGCAGCAACAACCAGAAACCCCACAGCAGAGACCCCAGCATTACCAAAGTCAGAAGCTCTGTTTAGGGACAACAACGGTTCCATCTGAAAGAGTATTCTCTAAGACAGGACAAATATTATCAGAGAGAAGAAGTCGCCTCAAGCTGGTAAAAGTTAGATAGATCACTTATCTTCCTTAACTCAAATCTGCCAAAGGATAAGAAGGAGAGGCAGTAGAACTATTTCAGAGATGTCTTTAATTTTGTTCACACTTATCGTTTACATTTTGTTATTGCTAACATTGTTCTAATTATTTTATATTTATTCTTATTTATTATTTTTATATTTTTCTGTATTTTCTGTAAATTTTTACACCAAAGTTGTTTTGCGTGGAAGTTATCTGTGGCCTGTGTAGTTTTTATTGTGTCTCAATGTTTTTAGGTGAGGGAAGTTTCAAAACAGTGATTTCACTGTTAAAGCGTGAGGATATGGCTCCACCTTGTGGAATGATTGCTACCAGTCATTGTTTCCTTGATGAAAACGAGTTTTCTCATGTTTGCAGGTCTCTCTGATGGTGTCTCCATCTGTCTGGTGAAGACAGTCGTGTTCTCTGTTGGTCTGATCATCATGGTGTCTGTCGTCATCAGTGTCCACCTCATGGAGAAGATCAGGAAACAAGAATAAACAGTTCTCCACTAATCAAATGTTCATAGAGCTCAATCTCTTCCACTGAAAATCTTAAAGTTACCTGTGGATTTTTCTTCTCTTATAGCACTGCTTTTAGTTTGTTTCATCACTGTTATCTTTGAGTTAAACTCACAAAAGCAAGCATAATATATATACTGTTATATACCTGAACAATGCAGAAATTATGATCAACCAGTGATTGTACCCAGTGATGCATGGGCTCACTTTGTGAATAAAATGCTTGTGGTGAGAATTATTTTTGAGGATGTCATCTGGAAAAATCCACAAACAACAATATTCATGGGATCCATTTTCAGAAAGCAGGACTGACAAGCTCAGGGCTGACCCATCCAGAGATGGAGAACAGCTGATCAGAGTTATACCAGACACCTCTGAGTATAATCTCAATGAACGTTGGTGAATGAAATAAATTGAATCAATGGAAACTTCAAATAATATGATTCACATGAAATTGGGTGATAAATTTAAAAAGGTTGAAAAAAAGTCTCAAATGTTCAGTTTCACTTCTGCATGATGATGATGTGTAACTTAAAAATACATCAGTGAGGGAGGGGACTGTAGTCTGTGGTGTGGTGGTTGATTCAAAGCTGTTTCCACTGTTACACTTCTATTCAACAAAGCAAGAAGCTCTAGCATGTCTCTCTCTGTGATACTTGGACTGATGCTCTGCCATGAAGCAACAGGTAGGACAAGAACACTGACTAATTAAATGTTGAGAACAGGAACAGCAATGATAGCAGCTTCTTTATTTGGATTAATAAAAGTAGCAGTAGGGGCACAAGTTGATTGAGTTTTTATCTAATGATTAGTAAAACACACATGTAACCTGAAAGAATGTGTTGTTCTATCAGAGAAGAGAAGATGACAGTAGTTTATCTTTCTTTCTATGTATAATCATGAACAGATGGACCAAGAGAGCACATCTGTTTATGTGCATTTATTTAAAAAGACACTTCTGACTTCTCTCTATAAACGATAACTCAGCTTCCTGTTCCTGTTCTGAGAAAATAAAAAGCACCAACTAAAAATCTTCAGTACTCAGTCTTACAAGTCAATGTCTCAATGTCTGTATATAAAATGTGAGACAAATCATATTCATGGGTCAAAATGTGACCAGAGTTATTAATATACTGTAGAAAGAGGTTTGCCTCTTTGATTTTCAAGTAAAGCTTTGAACACATTGAATAGTTGTCAGCAGGAACAAGACAAAACGTTCCGTCCCCTTGCAGCCCCTCTGCTGTCCTTGCAGTGGCAGTGCAAGTGTCTTTAGGTGGTGCATGAGCTTGATTTCCTCAACCAGACACATCTGAAAAGGTGTCACATGGTTAAATATGAAGGATGAAGAGCAAACATGTAGGATAAAGTATTGACATTAAAAACTATGCTGTATATTGAGTTAGAGTTTTATTTTTCATTATCACGTATCTACTGTTTTACAGGGTCCAGTGCTGTGACTCCTGTGTTTGTGAAGAGAGGAGATGATGTACTTCTGGAAGTCATGGATAATGATCCAAAGGAATTTGACTTTCTTGTCTGGAAATTTAATACAACCAGAAATTTAATAAAATATTCACCTGGTAGAGGACCAACAATCTCTAAAGGTTACACTGGAAGGGTTGAGTTCTCTGTGGAAAATTACTCAATGAAATTGAAAAATCTACAAGATGCAGACAGTGGAGTTTATACAGCACTGGTGTCAGGGGATGAAGACCAAACAATAGCTGAATACATGGTCACAGTTCAAGGTAGGTTTCTTAACATTTCAAAAGACAAAGTGGAAGAAAGTCTCACCTTTTTCAGTAGAGACTGTGCAGAGGTGTAAAGAAATGGAAAGAGTTCTCTGCCATGGGGCGAAGAGTTATTCATATACTGTAGAAAGAGGTTTGCCTCTTTGATTTTCAAGTAAAGCTTTGAACACATTGAATAGTTGTCAGCAGGAACAAGACAAAACGTTCCGTCCCCTTGCAGCCCCTCTGCTGTCCTTGCAGTGGCAGTGCAAGTGTCTTTAGGTGGTGCATGAGCTTGATTTCCTCAACCAGACACATCTGAAAAGGTGTCACATGGTTAAATATGAAGGATGAAGAGCAAACATGTAGGATAAAGTATTGACATTAAAAACTATGCTGTATATTGATTTAGAGTTTTATTTTTCATTATCATGTATCTACTGTTTTACAGGGTCCAGTGCTGTGACTCCTGTGTTTGTGAAGAGAGGAGATGATGTACTTCTGGAAGTCATGGATAATGATCCAAAGAGATTTATACTTGTCTGGAAATTTAATACAAGCAATGTTTTAGTAGGATATTCACCTGGTGGAAGAACAAGAGTCTCTGAAGGTTACACTGGAAGGGTTGAGTTCTCTGTGGAAAATTTCTCATTGAAACTGAAGAATCTACAAGATGCAGACAGTGGAGTTTATACAGCACAAATGACAGGGTATAAAGACCAAACAGTAGCTGAATACATGGTCACAGTTCAAGGTAGGTTTCTTAACATTTCAGACACTGACAGAGAACATCTGCTGTCATGTTTCTAAACCTCCTCCACCTACTTTCCTCCATCAGGTCCAGTGTCTCCAGTTGATCTGAATCCAGACTCTGTGTCCATCAGCTCAGACTCCTGTAACCTCACTGTGACCTGCAGCACAGAGGACTCAGACATCAGCAGCACTTTCAGATGTGACAACAAAACCTGCTCTCAGGAGGGAGGAGAGCAATCAAAGGTCACCAACTCTGGAGCTTCCCTCCATGTCCACCTGTTGAATGAAACAGTCATCTGTAACCATAGCAACCAAGTCAGCTGGACAAATGACACCATAAAGATTCAGGATTTCTGTTCCCTACCTGCTGGTAAGACTGACAGACAAAACATTTAGCTAATAATAACATAAAGGTTAATGTAGCTGAACCTGTTGTGGTTCTGCTCTGACACTTTTATCATGTTTGCAGGTCTCTCTGATGGTGTCTCCATCTGTCTGGTGAAGACAGTCGTGTTCTCTGTTGGTCTGATCATCATGGTGTCTGTCGTCATCAGTGTCCACCTCATGGAGAAGATCAGGAAACAAGAATAAACAGTTCTCCACTAATCAAATGTACATAGAGCACAGTCTTTTATCGTGGAAATTACCTTTGAATTGTTTTCTCTTATAGTACTGCTTTAAGTTTGTTTCTTTATAAAATGAATGCATCCATGTTACCTTTGAGTTAAATTCACAAAATCATGCATAATAAATATAGTAGTAACTGAATGAAGGCAAAAATTATGATCAAGCACTGATTGTACCCAGTGATGTAAGGGCTCACTTTGTAAATAAAATGCTTGTGGTGAGAATTATTTTTGAGGATGTCATCTGGAAAAATCCCCAGAAAACAATATTCATGGGGCCCAGTTAAGATTATAAAATAGTTTAGAATGAATACAAGCAGTAAACACAGTACAGATTGGTGGGACCCCAGACTCCAGATCAGACCCACCTAACAAGAGTCCAACAAGCTTGAGACAAGAAACAGAGACAAGAGAGAAGAAACAGAGACAAGAGACAAGAAACAGAGACAAGAGACAAGAAACTCCCCTCAGAGCGTGAGTCAGGCTACAGAATAAAGGAGACATTTCATTAATGAGACAGAGGACATCAGGTCCAGGTGTAGATCATGAGGCGTACAACCCTCCATTCATTCACCTGTAAACCACCATCAAAAGGAAACAGAGACAACTACTGGAAGAGTTTACTACTGTAAACATGATTTTACGACATCAGAAAGCATAAGAGACGTTTCATAAATCTGCACTGTATTTACATCAGACATGACGAAGGCTTCTAAATATTTGTTCATGAAGTTGGTTCTCAGGCCGAATTCTTAGCAAATCAAGGTGTCACCACTTCTACTTTCACGACTCTCTCTAGTCTGTCTTTCTGCTCATATTGTTGAAACCTGAGGTCAGCTTTAAGTTAAAATGTAACAAACGCATCAGTGACAGAAGAAGCGACTAACATGTAAAGTTAGAATTAGTAACACACATGTGCAACCTGTAAGAATGTGTTGTTGTATCAGATCAGTGGCAGCATGATACATGCTTCTTTTATAGACTGAGGAATGGAGCACCAGGGACACAGCTGAGCAGAGGTTTCCTTTGTTTGTATGACCAGTGTGTTGTATTAGTGTACAGAATAAGTAGGTCATATTAAGAAGACATAAATACCAAATATGTATGATACAGATGAACCTGGAGGATTTGTGGAAGATGATAGTGTTCATGTTGGTTCACACTGTCACATTCAGACTTGCTTAAAGGACTTGAGGGAGGGGAATGTAGTCTGTGGTGTGGTGGTTACTCAAAGCTATTTCCACTGTTACACTTCTGTTCAACAAAGCAAGAAGCTCTAGCATGTCTCTCTCTGTGATACTTGGACTGATGCTCTGCCTTGAAGCAACAGGTAGGACAAGAACACTGACTAATTAAATGTTGAGAACAGGAACAGCAATGATAGCAGCTTCTTTATTTGGATTAATAAAAGTAGCAGTAGGGGCACAAGTTGATTGAGTTTTTATCTAATGATTAGTAAAACACACATGTAACCTGAAAGAATGTGTTGTTCTATCAGAGAAGAGAAGATGACAGTAGTTTATCTTTCTTTCTATGTATAATCATGAACAGATGGACCAAGAGAGCACAGATAGAAAAAGAGGGAGGGCTTTGGAAGAATGGCTTCTTTATATTGAAATAAACTGTGAACAAATGAAGAAAAAAGACAAAGTGGAAGAAAGTCTCACCTTTTTCAGTAGAGACTGTGCAGAGGTGTGAATAAATGGAAAGAGTTCTCTGTCATGGGGCGAAGAGTTATTAATATACTGTAGAAAGAGGTTTGCCTCTTTGATTTTCAAGTAAAGCTTTGAACACATTGAATAGTTGTCAGCAGGAACAAGACAAAACGTTCCGTCCCCTTGCAGCCCCTCTGCTGTCCTTGCAGTGGCAGTGCAAGTGTCTTTAGGTGGTGCATGAGCTTGATTTCCTCAACCAGACACATCTGAAAAGGTGTCACATGGTTAAATATGAAGGATGAAGAGCAAACATGTAGGATAAAGTATTGACATTAAAAACTATGCTGTATATTGAGTTAGAGTTTTATTTTTCATTATCATGTATCTACTGTTTTACAGGGTCCAGTGCTGTGACTCCTGTGTTTGTGAAGAGAGGAGATGATGTACTTCTGGAAGTCATGGATAATGATCCAAAGGAATTTGACTTTCTTGTCTGGAAATTTAATACAAGCAATGTTTTAGTAAGATATTCACCTGGTGGAAGACCAAGAGTCTCTGAAGGTTACACTGGAAGGGTTGAGTTCTCTGAGGAAAATTACTCAGTGAAACTGAAGAATCTACAAGATGCAGACAGTGGAGTTTATACAGCACGAATGAGAGTGGGTGTAGTTGAACGAACAATAGCTGAATACATGGTCACAGTTCAAGGTAGGTTTCTTAACATTTCAGACACTGACAGAGAACATCTGCTGTCATGTTTCTAAACCTCCTCCACCTACTTTCCTCCATCAGGTCCAGTGTCTCCAGTTGATCTGAATCCAGACTCTGTGTCCATCAGCTCAGACTCCTGTAAGCTCACTGTGACCTGCAGCACAGAGGACTCAGACATCAGCAGCACTTTCAGATGTGACACCAAAACCTGCTCTCAGGAGGGAGGAGAGCAATCAAAGGCCACCAACTCTGGAGCTTCCCTCCGTGTCCACCTGTTGAATGAAGCGATCATCTGTAACCATAGCAACCAAGTCAGCTGGACTCAGAATACGACAAAGATTCACGATGTTTGTCCCCTACCTGCTGGTGAGACTGACAGACTAAACATTTAGCTAATAATAACATAAAGGTTAATGTAGCTGAACCTGTTGTGGTTTTGCTCTGACACTTTTCTCATGTTTGCAGGTCTCTCTGATGGTGTCTCCATCTGTCTGGTGAAGACAGTCGTGTTCTCTGTTGTTCTGATCATCATGGTGTCTGTCGTCATCAGTGTCCACCTCATGGAGAAGATCAGGAAACAAGAATAAACAGTTCTCCATTGATCAAATGTACATAGAGCTCAATCTTTTATCATGGAAATTACCTTTGAATTTTTTTCTCTTATAGTACTGCTTTAAGTTTGTTTCTTTATAAAATGAATGCATCCATGTTACCTTTGAGTTAAATTCACAAAATCATGCATAATAAATATAGTAGTAACTGAATAAAGGCAAAAATTATGATCAAGCACTGATTGTACCCAGTGATGTAAGGGCTCACTTTGTAAATAAAATGCTTGTGATGAGAATTTCTTTTGAGGATGTCATCTGGAACAATCCCCAAACAACAATATTCATGGGGCCCAGTTAAGATTATACAATTGTTTAGAATGAATACAAGCAGTTACCACAGGACAAACTGGTGGGGCCCCAGACTCCAGATCAGACCCACCTAACAAGAGTCCAACAAGCTTGAGACAACAGAGACAAGAAACTCCCCTCAGAGTGTGAGTCAGGCTGTTTTGTTACAAATGTTAATGTGGTATGTTATGAGTTTGTTTGCATTTTTTCAAGTTATTTCTTATGTTTCTGAATTGCATTGCTGTCACTTTGAGAGTCAAGGAGTAGAGGAGTAGAAGGAGTGACTTAGGAGACATGTGATTCCAGAATCAGGAAGTGGAAAGGGACAACCAGGCATGGTCTGTGAGCTGTGAATTGTTTTTCTCAATCCAGTTGAATCTACAAACATCTTACGCCATTGATAGCATCGTTGGTATGTAGTATTTGTTTGAATGTTGTTTTTAATCACAGATCATTAGTTTTGAGTTTATATTTAGTTTTGTGAAGTTTGATGTAAGAATTCATTGAGTCACCATAATTTACAATCACAGCTGTCGTGACTGCTATTTAAGTTCATAGGGATGATTATATATAAATAAATATGAATAAATAGTTGATGATAAGTTAAAAGTGTGTCAAAATATGAAGATTTGTAAGTGCATATGTTGTTAAAAGTACAATAAATACATGAAGGCAGTGGTTAAATACAGGTCAATTTAGTAACTGAAGAAGCAGTATATTTACATTGTGTTTGTTTAAATACAGTATGAAAGGACAAATATTTTGTTATCTTTTTAATTCATTATGCCGTTTGTATGTTGCAGTTTTACCCTTTTCTATGATGTCAATAAACCTGTGGACAATGGACAACTGTCTTCAGAGTCGTGATGTCTGAAAGGAGTTTATCTAACTGTTACGTCCATAGGTGTGTCCAGGGGAAAGTCAGGGACAAACACAATACAACCACTGCTTGGGTCTTGGGGTAACAATTTTAACAATATTTATTGAAATACAAAGAAAATGACTAAACAAAAATCTCCTCAAAACAAGAACAGTGGGGAAGGTTTGGACCACGTGGTTGTGCCAAATCAATGAAAGCAATAAAACAAAACTAGGCCTGGCTACAACTCTGCCATATAAAAAGCAACAAACAAAAAGGGCCTAACTATCTTTTCTACAAAAGACGTTGTCAAAACTACAAAGGTGGCACCAACCAATAATCCTAGTGTATTTAACAAAGGAGTCCTACGTGATGGGGTGTAAAGGGTACCCCGATCTTACCTCTGGTCCGCACCTTCCACCACAACTGAAATAAACCAAACAAAGTGGCCAGACGTCCACACAAACCAACAAAAGCACAAGCAAATGTCGCATTGAATCAGATGCAAGGGAAGTAGAGGCCGGGGAGCCTGTAGCTGGCTCCATATAAGGTGAGTCCTGGTGGTGGCAATTGGTGAACCGGCCAATCAGCAGACTCCAGACGTCCCAGGTGGAATCACCTGTAATCAATTGAACACACAGGGGAGGGGGAGAGAGAGAGAGACAGAGAGGGAAAACAAGAAAAACGTGCTGCCCCCATCTGGCACGTAACACTAACTGTCAAGTGGTATTGGAGTATATATACCGAGGGCAGTACACAGGCTACAGAATACAGGAGACATTTCATTAATGGGACAGAGGACATCAGGTCCAGGTGTAGATCATGAGGCGTACAACCCTCCATTCATTCACCTGTAAACCACCATCGAAAGGAAACGGAGACAACTAGAGTTTACTACTGTAAACATGATTTTACGACATCTGAAAGCATAAGAGACGTTTCGTAAATCTGCACTGTATTTACATCAGACATGACGAAGGCTTCTAAATATTTGTTCATGAAGTTGGTTCTCAGGCCGAAAGTAGTTTTTCGCAATCCTTATCAAATCAAGGTGTCACCACTTCTACTTTCACGACTCTCTGTAGTCTGTACTGTCTTTCTGCTCATATTGTTGAAACCCGAGGTCAGCTTTCAGTTAAAATACGACATGCTATATATATCCTGTAACACATTAAGTATATATAAAAGAGGTCAGAAAAACCTCAACTGTGGTTTAGTGTGATGAGGTGAATGTGATGTGTTGTATCAACCAACAACTCCACATTTCCTTTAACATTTTGTCACATCTATAAACCTCAGTTCTGAGTTCTGTTCACATCATCTTCTTTTCTACAAGGGGCTGCATCACTGTCAGAGTTTTTTCAGCCACAACATTATGACCACCTTCCTAATATTGACAACAGAGAACAGAGGACACGTCTGTGTTCACCCCAGACAAATGAAGATGTCACGGAGAAACAGCAGAACAGGAAGCTTCATTACAGCAACAGAAGAGGAACTTCATATAAATATTCATGAAGGAGATGCATGCAGCACATCAAGAATTTACAGAATCTGTTTTGGCAAATTAACACAGAAGGTAACAAACGCATCAGGGACAGAAGAAGCGACTAACATGTAAAGTTAAAATTAGTAACACACATGTGCAACCTGTAAGAATGTGTTGTTGTATCAGATCAGTGGCAGCATGATACATGCTTCATTTATAGACTGAGGAATGGAGCACCAGGGACACAGCTGAGCAGAGGTTTCCTTTGTTTGTATGACCAGTGTGTTGTATTAGTGTACAGAATAAGTAGGTCATATTAAGAAGACATAAATACCAAATATGTATGATACAGATGAACCTGGAGGATTTGTGGAAGATGATAGTGTTCATGTTGGTTCACACTGTCACATTCAGACTTGCTTAAAGGCCTTCAGGGAGGGGACTGTAGTCTGTGGTGTGGTGGTTACTCAAAGCTATTTCCACTGTTACACTTCTATTCAACAAAGCAAGAAGCTCTAGCATGTCTCTCTCTGTGATACTTGGACTGATTCTCTGCCTTGAAGCAACAGGTAGGACAAGAACACTGACTAATTAAATGTTGAGAACAGGAACAGCAATGATAGCAGCTTCTTTATTTGGATTAATAAAAGTAGCAGTAGGGGCACAAGTTGATTGAGTTTTTATCTAATGATTAGTAAAACACACATGTAACCTGAAAGAATGTGATGTTCTATCAGAGAAGAGAAGATGACAGTAGTTTATCTTTCTTTCTATGTATAATCATGAACAGATGGACCAAGAGAGCACATCTGTTTATGTGCATTTATTTAAAAAGACATTTCTGACGTCTCTCTGCAAACGATAACTCAGCTTCCTGTTCCTGTTTTGAGAAAATCAAATGCACCAACTAAAAATCTTCAGTACTCAGTCTTACAAGTCAGTGTCTCAATGTCTGTATATAAAATGTGAGACAAATCATATTCATGGGGCAAAATGTGACCAGAGTTATTAATATACTGTAGAAAGAGGTTTGCCTCTTTGATTTTCAAGTAAAGCTTTGAACACATTGAATAGTTGTCAGCAGGAACAAGACAAAACGTTCCGTCCCCTTGCAGCCCCTCTGCTGTCCTTGCAGTGGCAGTGCAAGTGTCTTTAGGTGGTGCATGAGCTTGATTTCCTCAACCAGACACATCTGAAAAGGTGTCACATGGTTAAATATGAAGGATGAAGAGCAAACATGTAGGATAAAGTATTGACATTAAAAACTATGCTGTATATTGAGTTAGAGTTTTATTTTTCATCATCATGTATCTACTGTTTTACAGGGTCCAGTGCTGTGACTCCTGTGTTTGTGAAGAGAGGAGATGATGTACTTCTGGAAGTCATGGATAATGATCCAAAGAGATTTGACCTTCTTGTCTGGAAATTTAATATAAGCAATGTTTTAGTAAGATATTCACCTGGTGGAAGACGAAGAGTCTCTGAAGGTTACACTGGAAGGGTTGAGTTCTCTGTGGAAAATTACTCAGTGAAACTGAAGAATCTACAAGATGCAGACAGTGGAGTTTATAGAGCACAAATGACAGGGACTAAAGAACAAACAATAGCTGAATACATGGTCACAGTTCAAGGTAGGTTTCTTAACATTTCAGACACTGACAGAGAACATCTGCTGTCATGTTTCTAAACCTCCTCCACCTACTTTCCTCCATCAGGTCCAGTGTCTCCAGTTGATCTGAATCCAGACTCTGTGTCCATCAGCTCAGACTCCTGTAACCTCACTGTGACCTGCAGCACAGAGGACTCAGACATCAGCAGCACTTTCAGATGTGACACCAAAACCTGCTCTCAGGAGGGAGGAGAGCAATCAAAGGTCACCAACTCTGGAGCTTCCCTCCATGTCCACCTGTTGAATGAAACAATCATCTGTAACCATAGCAACCAAGTCAGCTGGATGAAGAATAAGACAAAGATTCAGGATTTCTGTTCCCTACATGCTGGTAAGACTGACAGACAAAACATTTAGCTAATAATAACATAAAGGTTAATGTAGTAACGCAACAGACCCCACCCACCTGGTCCATGGACTGTCTGTACCTCTTCTTTCACTGTGTACAAGGTTTGCTGCTAACTATTCATTCCTATGTATATATTTGTACAGCTGTATTTTTACTTTTTATCTCATTTTATTCTTATAGTTTAAATCGTTGCCTATTCTATTGTCTTTTTATATTGCTCTATTTAAGGCAGGAGCTACTGCACAACATTTCCTTATGTTCTCACATAATGACAATAAAGGATTCTGGATTAAATGATGAATTATAAAACTAGATCAAACTAAACAGAAACCTAACCTGAATCTGTTAAACAAAATAAATGAAAATAACAAAATCTGAATCTAAAGACTAAATTCAAAGCATCATGAGGAAAAGGAAAGAAACAGATAAATAGGTCTCTTTCATCCATTAAACCATCAAGTAAAGGATTAGCCCTACAGGCAGCATGCTAGCAGTCTGACACACTACGCTGGCTGCACCAAGTGGCCAATACAAAGCAGCAGTGGACCCACCCAGCAGCCAGACCCTGAGGAAGGAGACGTTGAAACATATTGTTGAAATCTGAGGTCAGCTTTCAGTTAAAGTATGACATGCTATGACAACCAGAAGGAGAAGAGACTGTATTAAACCATATAACTAACCTGTATATATAAATAATAGAAGATGACCTTTGTGCATTTAAGAGGAAATATCATGAAACCAGAAAAACACAGAGATGACTAGACTGTAGCTTGTGGTGCAGTGGTTGGTGGAAAACAAGGTGACACTGTTACACTTCTATTCAACAAAGCAAGAAGCTCTAGCATGTCTCTCTCTGTGATACTTGGACTGATGCTCTGCCTTGAAGCAACAGGTAGGACAAGAACACTGACTAATTAAATGTTGAGAACAGGAACAGCAATGATAGCAGCTTCTTTATTTGGATTAATAAAAGTAGCAGTAGGGGCACAAGTTGATTGAGTTTTTATCTAATGATTAGTAAAACACACATGTAACCTGAAAGAATGTGATGTTCTATCAGAGAAGAGAAGATGACAGTAGTTTATCTTTCTTTCTATGTATAATCATGAACAGATGGACCAAGAGAGCACAGATAGAAAAAGAGGGAGGAGTTTAGAAGAATGGCTTCTTTATATTGAAATAAAATGTGAACAAATTAAGACCTAAACTAATATGTAATGTTATAAAGGAAGCATCACTATGAGTTGTAAGTAATTAAATGGACACTTCTGACTTCTCTCTGCAAACAATAACTCAGCTTCCTGTTCCTGATCTGAGAAAATCAAATGCACCAACTAAAAATCTTCAGTACTCAGTCTTACAAGTCAATGTCTCAATGTCTGTATATAAAATGTGAGTCAAATCATATTCATGGGTCAAAATGTGACCAGAGTTATTAATATACTGTAGAAAGAGGTTTGCCTCTTTGATTTTCAAGTAAAGCTTTGAACACATTGAATAGTTGTCAGCAGGAACAAGACAAAACGTTCCGTCCCCTTGCAGCCCCTCTGCTGTCCTTGCAGTGGCAGTGCAAGTGTCTTTAGGTGGTGCATGAGCTTGATTTCCTCAACCAGACACATCTGAAAAGGTGTCACATGGTTAAATATGAAGGAGGAAGAGCAAACATGTAAGATAAAGTATTGACATTAAAAACTATGCTGTATATTGAGTTAGAGTTTTATTTTTCATGATCATGTATCTACTGTTTTACAGGGTCCAGTGCTGTGACTCCTGTGTTTGTGAAGAGAGGAGATGATGTACTTCTGGAAGTCATGGATAATGATCCAAAGAGATTTATAGTTCTTATCTGGAAATTCAATGCAAGCAAAAATTTAGTAGGATATTCACCTAGTGGAAGATCAACAATCTTTGAAGGTTACACTGGAAGGGTTGAGTTCTCTGTGGAAAATTACTCAGTGAAACTGAAGAATCTACAAGATGCAGACAGTGGAGTTTATACAGCACGAATGACACGGGATCAAGACCAAACAATAGCTGAATACATGGTCACAGTTCAAGGTAGGTTTCTTAACATTTCAGACACTGACAGAGAACATCTGCTGTCATGTTTCTAAACCTCCTCCACCTACTTTCCTCCATCAGGTCCAGTGTCTCCAGTTGATCTGAATCCAGACTCTGTGTCCATCAGCTCAGACTCCTGTAACCTCACTGTGACCTGCAGCACAGAGGACTCAGACATCAGCAGCACTTTCAGATGTGACACCAAAACCTGCTCTCAGGAGGGAGGAGAGCAATCAAAGGTCACCAACTCTGGAGCTTCCCTCCATGTCCACCTGTTGAATGAAGCAATCATCTGTAACCATAGCAACCAAGTCAGCTGGACGAAGAATACGAGAAAGATTCAGGATTTCTGTTCCCTACATGTTGGTAAGACTGACAGACAAAACATTTAGCTAATAATAACATAAAGGTTAATGTAGTAACGCATCGCAACAGACCCCACCCACCAGGTCCATTGACTGTCTGTACCTCTTCTTTCACTGTGTAAAAGGTTTGCTGCTAACTATTCATTCCTATGTATATATTTGTACAGCTGTATTTTTACTTTTTATCTTATTTTATTCTTATAGTTTAAATCGTTGCCTATTCTATTGTCTTTTTATATTGCACTATTTAAGGCAGGAGCTACTGAACAACATTTCATTATGTTCTCACATAATGACAATAAAGGATTCTGGATTAAATGATGAATTATAAAACAAGATCAAACTAAACAGAAACCTAACCTGAATCTGTTAAACAAAATAAATGAAAATAACAAAATCTGAATCTAAAGACTAAATTCAAAGCATCATGAGGAAAAGGAAAGAAACAGATAAATAGGTCTCTTTCATCCATTAAACCATCAAGTAAAGGATTAGCCCTACAGGCAGCATGCTAGCAGTCTGACACACTACGCTGGCTGCACCAAGTGGCCAATACAAAGCAGCAGTGGACCCACCCAGCAGCCAGACCCTGAGGAAGGAGACGTTGAAACATATTGTTGAAATCTGAGGTCAGCTTTCAGTTAAAGTATGACATGCTATGACAACCAGAAGGAGAAGAGACTGTATTAAACCATATAACTAACCTGTTTATATAAATAATAGAAGATGACCTTTGTGCATTTAAGAGGAAATATCATGAAACCGGAAAAACACAGAGATGATGTCACTGTAGCTTGTGGTGCAGTGGTTGGTGGAAAACACTTGACACTGTTACACTTCTGTTCAACAAAGCAAGACGCTCTAGCATGTCTCTCTCTGTGATACTTGGACTGATGCTCTGCCTTGAAGCAACAGGTAGGACAAGAACACTGACTAATTAAATGTTGAGAACAGGCACAGCAATGATAGCAGCTTCTTTATTTGGATTAATAAAAGTAGCAGTAGGGGCACAAGTTGATTGAGTTTTTATCTAATGATTAGTAAAACACACATGTAACCTGAAAGAATGTGTTGTTCTATCAGAGAAGAGAAGATGACAGTAGTTTATCTTTCTTTCTATGTATAATCATGAACAGATGGACCAAGAGAGCACATCTGTTTATGTGCATTTATTTAAAAAGACACTTCTGACTTCTCTCTGTAAACAATAACTCAGCTTCCTGTTCCTGATCTGTGACAATAACTAAAATCTTCAGTACTCAGTCTTACAAGTCAATGTCTCAATGTCTGTATATAAAATGTGAGTCAAATCATATTCATGGGTCAAAATGTGACCAGAGTTATTAATATATGGTAGAAAGAGGTTTGCCTCTTTGATTTTCAAGTAAAGCTTTGAACACATTGAATAGTTGTCAGCAGGAACAAGACAAAACGTTCCGTCCCCTTGCAGCCCCTCTGCTGTCCTTGCAGTGGCAGTGCAAGTGTCTTTAGGTGGTGCATGAGCTTGATTTCCTCAACCAGACACATCTGAAAAGGTGTCACATGGTTAAATATGAAGGATGAAGAGCAAACATGTAAGATAAAGTATTGACATTAAAAACTATGCTGTATATTGAGTTAGAGTTTTATTTTTTATTATCATGTATCTACTGTTTTACAGGGTCCAGTGCTGTGACTCCTGTGTTTGTGAAGAGAGGAGATGATGTACTTCTGGAAGTCATGGATAATGCTCCAAAGGAATTTCGATTTCTTGTCTGGAAATTTAATACAAGCAGTGTTTTAGTAAGATATTCACCTGGTGGAAGACCAAGAGTCTCTGAAGGTTACACTGGAAGGGTTGAGTTCTCTGTGGAAAATTACTCAGTGAAATTGAAGAATCTACAAGATGCAGACAGTGGAGTTTATACAGCACAAATGACAGTGGATCAACAACAAACAGTAGCTGAATATATGGTCACAGTTCAAGGTAGGTTTCTTAACATTTCAGACACTGACAGAGAACATCTGCTGTCATGTTCCTAAACCTCCTCCACCTACTTTCCTCCATCAGGTCCAGTGTCTCCAGTTGATCTGAATCCAGACTCTGTGTCCATCAGCTCAGACTCCTGTAACCTCACTGTGACCTGCAGCACAGAGGACTCAGACATCAGCAGCACTTTCAGATGTGACACCAAAACCTGCTCTCAGGAGGGAGGAGAGCAATCAAAGGTCACCAACTCTGGAGCTTCCCTCCATGTCCACCTGTTGAATGAAACAATCATCTGTAACCATAGCAACCAAATCAGCTGGACACAGAATACGACAAAGATTCAGGATTTCTGTTCCCTACATGCTGGTAAAACTGACAGACAAAACATTTAGCTAATAATAACATAAAGGTTAATGTAGCTGAACCTGTTGTGGTTTTGCTCTGACACTTTTATCATGTTTGCAGGTCTCTCTGATGGTGTCTCCATCTGTCTGGTGAAGACAGTCGTGTTCTCTGTTGGTCTGATCATCATGGTGTCTGTCGTCATCAGTGTCCACCTCATGGAGAAGATCAGGAAACAGGAATAAACAGTTCTCCATTAATCAAATGTTCATAGAGCTCAATCTCTTCTAGTGAAATTCTTTAAGTTACCTGTGCAGGTTGAGGATGTCATCTGGAAAAATCCCCAAACAACAATATTCATGGGGCCCAGTTAAAATTGTAAAATTGCTTGGAATGAATATAAGCAATAAACACTGTACAGATTGGTGGGGTCCCAGACCAGAGCCACTTAACAAGAGTCCAACAAGCTTGAGACAAGAAACAGAGACAAGAGACAAGAAACACTGTAAACATGATGTTTTGACATTGAAAAGCCCAAGAAATATTTCATAAATTTACACTGTATTTACATCAGACATGATAAAAGCCTCTACATATTTGTTCATGAAGGTAATTGTCAGACCAAAACTGGTTTTGAAAACAAGGTATCATCACTTCTGCTTTCTCACCTCTCTCTGGTCTGTACTGTCTTTCTGCTCATATTGTTGAAACCTGAGGTTAAATATGACATGTTATATATATAAATATCCTGTAATACATTAAGTATATATAAAATAAACAATGTAGAGGACGGTAAACCTTAAATGTGGTTCGTTCTGATAAGGCGGCTGTGATGTGGGGATGTGTTGTTACTCAACATTAAACGCCCTGATAGGGACAAAAGTGTCTTTTTAAAGTTTTATTTCTTTGATTACGTAGTATTGGTTATGCTTTTTGTTATGATATTTGGCAAAGGTGTGTAGTTTTTAAACAAATTTTGATATTTCAAAAAGTAATACTCTATTTTTACCATTAAGGGACAAAAGTGTCCTCTTCAAAAATGCCATAGGAAAAGCACATGTTAATATTTTTTCTTTTCTTTTCTTTTTTTACATAAAACTTTTAATCATCTTCAGTCCTATTCACAAATATCCCAAAAAGGGTTTTAAAAGGGCAACTGGACTTGTAGACTGCAGTTCAGAACTTATGAAGCTTCTCGGATACGTGGTGAAACATCTTCTGAAAAGTCCAGCTGCCTTTTTTAAACTTTTTTTTTTTATATATCATGACCTGGATGACTGAGAACCTTCACAGTCCTAATCACAAATACTTGATTCATTTCTGACTTTCTACCATGTATATTCCAGTCTTTGTGATGTCATCATAAAATTTTCTATGAATAAAAAAAAACAAAAAACATTTAAATATTTTCAGAAATGTAAATATAAAGTGTATTTTTCAGGACAAGTAAACACAACCTGGGTTATAGGAGCTAAACTTGCTCACCCAATAACAGGGGGGCCACCACCAGGACACCAGGACCACCACCTTGGACTCACAGCAACTGAAAGGGAAAGAAAATAAAACTAATGGGGCTTACATGACACATCGAATCTGACAAATGAGCAAAACAACAAACAGGATCATAAACCGTGATCAAAATTACATTTTAAGTCAACCAAGAAAAATCCAAAATGAAGGAAAACAAATTATTAAATTTACAATATGGAAAATAAAGTAAACAATAGAAGTAAAATACCAGACACAATTACCAAATAATGTGTAACATTAAATGATGGATCATAAAGCTACATCAAACTAAACAGAAACAACCTGAATCAGTTCAACAAAATAACTGAAAATAACAATCAATAAAGAAAGACAGTGGTGCAGCAGACTCAGTTGTTAGGAGTTGTTTCCATGAACAGGTAAAGGTGACAAATATAAATTTTTTTTAATTCAGGAGGATGTCTAATATCACAGTTTCATTATTAAACTGTTCTATCTCACACACCTGTGAGCAGGTAGCTGGAGCAGCAACAACCAGAAACCCCACAGCAGAGACCCCAGCGTTACCAAAGTCATGGTTTAAGAAGCTCTGTTTAGGGACAACAACGGTTCCATCTGAACGAGTATTCTCTAAGACAGGACAAATATTATCAGAGAGAAGAAGTCGTGTCAAGCTGGTAAAAGTTAGATAGATCACTTATCTTCCTTAACTCAAATCTGCCAAAGGATAAGAAGGAGAGGCAGTAAAACCTGCAACAGATGCAACTGCTTTATTATTTCAGAGATGTCTTTCATTTTGTTCACACTTATCGTTTATGCTTTGTTATTGTTAACATTGTTCTGATTATTTTATATACATACATTTGATTTATTCTTATTTATTATTTTCATATTTTTCTGTATTTTCTGTAAATTTTAACACCAAAGTTGTTTTGCGTGGAAGCTATCTGTGGCCTGTGTAGTTTTTATTGTGTCTCAATGTTTTTAGGTGAGGGAAGTTTCAAAACAGTGATTTCACTGTTAAAGCGTGAGGATATGGCTCCACCTTGTGGAATGATTGCTACCAGTCATTGTTTCCTTGATGAAGAGTTTTAGCATGTTTGCAGGTCTCTCTGATTTCTTTTGTTTTTGGCATGATGCTTCCTCAAGTGCCAACCAAAACCCTTACAGTAGGATTTATACTGTGTGTTAATTGGAAGATAACTCCTAATTGTAACTTGATTTTACAAGCTTTGAGCATTACAAAGTCAAAGCACATCACTACACAACAGTGGTTTGTGCTATGACAAAATAAAATGGTCAGTTCTTAAGGGGGCTAATAATATAGACCATGGTAATTTTTTATTTGTTTGCACAATTCTGTTATTGTGTGCAAATTTAAGTAATTTATGCTTTCTAAAGAAAACTAGTATGTTTAGAAATGCTATGTTGAAAATTCCATGTTCTACTAAAAAAGCACTTGGGAAAATTTGGAAAATTTGGAAAATTTCATAGGGGGGCTAATAATTTTGACTTCAACTGTATGTATTTAGGAAGACACTTCTGACTTCTCTCTGCAAACGGTAACTCAGCTTCCTGTTCTCCTTCTGAGACAGTAAAATACACCTCAAAATCTTCAGTACTCAGTCTTACAAGTCAATGTCTGAATGTCTGTATATAAAATGTGAGACAAATCATATTCATGGGTCGAAATGTGACCAGAGTTATTAATATACTGTAGAAAGAGGTTTGCCTCTTTGATTTTCAAGTAAAGCTTTGAACACATTGAATAGTTGTCAGCAGGAACAAGACAAAACGCTCCGTCCCCTTGCAGCCCCTCTGCTGTCCTTGCACAAACATGATGTTTTGACATTGAAAAGCCCAAGAAATATTTCATAAATTTACACTGTATTTACATCAGACATGATAAAAGCCTCTACATATTTGTTCATGAAGGTGATTGTCAGACCAAAACTGGTTTTGAAAACAAGGTGTCACCACTTCTGCTTTCTCACCTGTCTTTCCGCTCATATTGTTGAAACCTGGGGTTAAATATGACATGCTATATATATATATATCCTGTAATACATTAAGTATATATAAAATAAACAATGTAGAGGACAGTAAACCTCAAATGTGGTTCGTTCTGATAAGGCGGCTGTGATGTGGGGATGTGTTGTTACTCAACATTAAACGCCCTGATAGGGACAAAAGTGTCCTTTTAAAGTTTTATTTCTTTGATTACGTAGTGTTGGTTATGCTTTTTGTTATGATATTTGGCAAAGGTGTGTAGTTTTTAACAAATTTTGATATTTCAAAAAGTAATACTCTATTTTTACCATTAAGGGACAAAAGTGTCCTCTTCAAAAATGCCATAGGAAAAGCACATGTTAATATTTTTTCTTTTCTTTTCTTTTTTTACATAAAACTTTTAATCATCTTCAGTCCTATTCACAAATATCCCAAAAAGGGTTTTAAAAGGGCAACTGGACTTGTAGACTGCAGTTCAGAACTTATGAAGCTTCTCGGATACGTGGTGAAACATCTTCTGAAAAGTCCAGCTGCCTTTTTTAAACTTTTTCTTTTTATATATCATGACCTGGATGACTGAGAACCTTCACAGTCCTAATCACAAATACTTGATTCATTTCTGACTTTCTACCATGTATATTCCAGTCTTTGTGATGTCATCATAAAATTTTCTATGAATAAAAAAAAAACAAAAAACATTTAAATATTTTCAGTAATGTAAATATAAAGTGTATTTTTCAGGACAAACACAGCCCAGATTATAGGAGCTGAACTTGCTCACCCAATAACAGGGGGGCCACCACCAGGACACCAGGACCACCACCTTGGACTCACAGCAACTGAAAGGGAAAGAAAATAAAACTAATGGGGCTTACATGACACAAATTGAATCTGACAAATGAGCAAAACAACAAACAGGATCATAAACCGTGATCAAAATTATACTTTAAGTCAACCAAGAAAAATCCAAAATGAAGGAAAACAAATTATTAAATGTACAATAAAAGACAAAAAAGACACAATTACCAAATAATGTGTAACATTAAATGATGGATCATAAAGCTACATCAAACTAAACAGAAACAACCTGAATCAGTTCAACAAAATAACTGAAAATAACAATCAATAAAGAAAGACAGTGGTGCAGCAGACTCAGTTGTTAGGAGTTGTTTCCATGAACAGGTAAAGGTGACAACTATAATTTTTTTTAATTCAGTAGGATGTCTAATATCACAGTCTCATTATTAAACTGTTCTATCTCACACCCCTGTGAGCAGGTAGCTGGAGCAGCAACAACCAGAAACCCCACAGCAGAGACCCCAGCATTACCAAAGTCAGAAGCTCTGTTTAGGGACAACAACGGTTCCATCTGAAAGAGTATTCTCTAAGACAGGACAAATATTATCAGAGAGAAGAAGTCGCCTCAAGCTGACAAAAGTTAGATAGATCACTTTCCTTAACTCAAATCTGCCAAAGGATAAGAAGGAGAGGCAGTAGAACCTGCAACAGATGCAACTGCTTTATTATTTCAGAGATGTCTTTGATTTTGTTCACACTTCTCGTTTATGCTTTGTTATTGTTAACTGTGTTCTGATTATTTTATATACGTACATTTTATTTATTCTTATTTATTATTTTTATATTTTTCTGTATTTTCTGTAAATTTTTACACCAAAGTTGTTTTGCGTGGAAGTTATCTGTGGCCTGTGTAGTTTTATTGTGTCTCAATGTTTTTAGGTGAGGGAAGTTTCAAAACAGTGATTTCACTGTTAAAGCGTGAGGATATGGCTCCACCTTGTGGAATGATTGCTACCAGTCATTGTTTCCTTGATGAAACCGAGTTTTCTCATGTTTGCAGGTCTCTCTGATGGTGTCTCCATCTGTCTGGTGAAGACAGTCGTGTTCTCTGTTGGTCTGATCATCATGGTGTCTGTCGTCATCAGTGTCCACCTCATGGAGAAGATCAGGAAACAAGAATAAACAGTTCTCCACTAATCAAATGTACATAGAGCTCAATCTCTTCCACTGAAAATCTTAAAGTTACCTGTGGATTTTTCTTCTCTTATAGCACTGCTTTTAGTTTGTTTCATCACTGTTATCTTTGAGTTAAACTCACAAAAGCATGCATAATATATATACTGTTATATACCTGAACAAAGCAGAAATTATGATCAACCAGTGATTGTACCCAGTGATGCAAGGGCTCACTCTGTGAATAAAATGCTTGTGGTGAGAATTATTTTTGAGGATGTCATCTGGAAAAATCCACAAACAACAATATTCATGGGATCCATTTTCAGAAAGCAGGACTGACAAGCTCAGAGCTGACTCATCTAGAGATGGAGAACAGCTGATCAGAGTTATACCAGACACCTCTGAGTATAATCTCAATAAACGTTGGTGAATGAAATAAAATTAATCAATTCAAATAATATGGTTCACACGAAATTGGGTGATTAATTTAAAAAGGTGGAAAAAAAGTCTCACATGTTCAGTTTCACTTCTGCATGATGATGATGTGTAACTTAAAAATACATCAGTGAGGGAGGGGACTGTAGTCTGTGGTGTGGTGGTTACTCAAAGCTATTTCCACTGTTTACACTTCTGTTCAACAAAGCAAGAAGCTCTAGCATGTCTCTCTCTGTGATACTTGGACTGATGCTCTGCCTTGAAGCAACAGGTAGGACAAGAACACTGACTAATTAAATGTTGAGAACAGGAACAGCAATGATAGCAGCTTCTTTATTTGGATTAATAAAAGTAGCAGTAGGGGCACAAGTTGATTGAGTTTTTATCTAATGATTAGTAAAACACACATGTAACCTGAAAGAATGTGTTGTTCTATCAGAGAAGAGAAGATGACATGAGTTTATCTTTATGTCTATGTATAATCATGAACAGATGGACCAAGAGAGCACATCTGTTTATGTGCATTTATTTAAAAAGACACTTCTGACTTCTCTCTGTAAACGATAACTCAGCTTCCTGTTCCTGTTCTGAGAAAATAAAATGCACCAACTAAAAATCTTCAGTACTCAGTCTTACAAGTCAATGTCTCAATGTCTGTATATAAAATGTGAGTCAAATCATATTCATGGGTCAAAATGTGACCAGAGTTATTAATATACTGTAGAAAGAGGTTTGCCTCTTTGATTTTCAAGTAAAGCTTTGAACACATTGAATAGTTGTCAGCAGGAACAAGACAAAACGTTCCGTCCCCTTGCAGCCCCTCTGCTGTCCTTGCAGTGGCAGTGCAAGTGTCTTTAGGTGGTGCATGAGCTTGATTTCCTCAACCAGACACATCTGAAAAGGTGTCACATGGTTAAATATGAAGGATGAAGAGCAAACATGTAGGATAAAGTATTGACATTAAAAACTATGCTGTAGATTGAGTTAGAGTTTTATTTTTCATTATCATGTATCTACTGTTTTACAGGGTCCAGTGCTGTGACTCCTGTGTTTGTGAAGAGAGGAGATGATGTACTTCTGGAAGTCATGGATAATATTCCAGAGAGATTTCGATTTATTTACTGGACATCTGGTATAAGCAATGTTTTAGTAGTATATTCACCTGGTGGAAAATCAACAGTCTCTGAAGGTTACACTGGAAGGGTTGAGTTATTTGTGAAAAATTACTCAGTGAAACTGAAGAATCTACAAGATGCAGACAGTGGAGTTTATACAGACAAATGACAGGGGATAAAGACCAAACAACAATAGCTGAATACATGGTCACAGTTCAAGGTAGGTTTCTTAACATTTCAGACACTGACAGAGAACATCTGCTGTCATGTTTCTAAACCTCCTCCACCTACTTTCCTCCATCAGGTCCAGTGTCTCCAGTTGATCTGAATCCAGACTCTGTGTCCATCAGCTCAGACTCCTGTAACCTCACTGTGACCTGCAGCACAGAGGACTCAGACATCAGCAGCACTTTCAGATGTGACACCAAAACCTGCTCTCAGGAGGGAGGAGAGCAATCAAAGGTCACCAACTCTGGAGCTTCCCTCCATGTCCACCTGTTGAATGAAGCAATCATCTGTAACCATAGCAACCAAGTCAGCTGGACGAAGAATAAGACAAAGATTCAGGATTTCTGTTCCCTACATGCTGGTAAGACTGACAGACAAAACATTTAGCTAATAATAACATAAAGGTTAATGTAGTAACGCATCGCAACAGACCCCACCCACCTGGTCCATTGACTGTCTGTACCTCTTCTTTCACTGTGTAAAAGGTTTGCTGCTAACTATTCATTCCTATGTATATATTTATTCAGCTGTATTTTTACTTTTTATCTTATTTCATTCTTATAGTTAAAATCGTTGCCTATTCTATTGTCTTTTTATATTGCACTATTTAAGGCAGGAGCTACTGCACAACATTTTATTATGTTCTCACATAATGACAATAAAGGATTCTGGATTAAATGATGAATTATAAAACTAGATCAAACTAAACAGAAACCTAACCTGAATCTGTTAAACAAAATAAATGAAAATAACAAAATCTGAATCTAAAGACTAAATTCAAAGCATCATGAGGAAAAGGAAAGAAACAGATAAATAGGTCTCTTTCAGCCATTAAACCATCAAGTAAAGGATTAGCCCTACAGGCAGCATGCTAGCAGTCTGACACACTACGCTGGCTGCACCAAGTGGCCAATACAAAGCAGCAGTGGACCCACCCAGCAGCCAGACCCTGAGGAAGGAGACGTTGAAACATATTCAGCTTTCAGTTAAAGTATGACATGCTATGACAACCAGAAGGAGAAGAGACTGTATTAAACCATATAACTAACCTGTATATATAAATAATAGAAGATGACCTATGTGCATTTAAGAGGAAATATCATGAAACCGGAAAAACACAGAGATGACTAGACTGTAGCTTGTGGTGCAGTGGGTGGTGGAAAACACTTCACACTGTTACACTTCTGTTCAACAAAGCAAGAAGCTCTAACATGTCTCTCTCTGTGATACTTGGACTGATGCTCTGCCTTGAAGCAACAGGTAGGACAAGAACACTGACTAATTAAATGTTGAGAACAGGAACAGCAATGATAGCAGCTTCTTTATTTGGATTAATAAAAGTAGATGTGCATTTATTTAAAAAGACACTTCTGACTTCTCTCTGCAAACAATAACTCAGCTTCCTGTTCCTGTTCTGAGAAAATAAAATGCACCAACTAAAAATCTTCAGTACTCAGTCTTACAAGTCAATGTCTCAATGTCTGTATATAAAATGTGAGACAAATCATATTCATGGGGCAAAATGTGACCAGAGTTATTAATATACTGTAGAAAGAGGTTTGCCTCTTTGATTTTCAAGTAAAGCTTTGAACACATTGAATAGTTGTCAGCAGGAACAAGACAAAACGTTCCGTCCCCTTGCAGCCCCTCTGCTGTCCTTGCAGTGGCAGTGCAAGTGTCTTTAGGTGGTGCATGAGCTTGATTTCCTCAACCAGACACATCTGAAAAGGTGTCACATGGTTAAATATGAAGGATGAAGAGCAAACATGTAGGATAAAGTATTGACATTAAAAACTATGCTGTATATTGAGTTAGAGTTTTATTTTTCATTATCATGTATCTACTGTTTTACAGGGTCCAGTGCTGTGACTCCTGTGTTTGTGAAGAGAGGAGATGATGTACTTCTGGAAGTCATGGATAATGCTCCAAAGGAATTTATACTTCTTGTCTGGAAATTTAATACAAGCAATGTTTTAGTAGGATATTCACCTGGTGGAAGAACAAGAGTCTCTGAAGGTTACACTGGAAGGGTTGAGTTCTCTGTGGAAAATTACTCAGTGAAATTGAAGAATCTACAAGATGCAGACAGTGGAGTTTATACAGCACAAATGACACGGGATAAAGAACAAACAGTAGCTGAATACATGGTCACAGTTGAAGGTAGGTTTCTTAACATTTCAGACACTGACAGAGAACATCTGCTGTCATGTTTCTAAACCTCCTCCACCTACTTTCCTCCATCAGGTCCAGTGTCTCCAGTTGATCTGAATCCAAACTCTGTGTCCATCAGCTCAGACTCCTGTAACCTCACTGTGACCTGCAGCACAGAGGACTCAGACATCAGCAGCACTTTCAGATGTGACACCAAAACCTGCTCTCAGGAGGGAGGAGAGCAATCAAAGGTCACCAACTCTGGAGCTTCCCTCCGTGTCCACCTGTTGAATGAAACAATCATCTGTAACCATAGCAACCAAGTCAGCTGGATGAAGAAAATGAAAAAGATTCAGGATTTCTGTTCTCTACATGCTGGTAAGACTGACAGACTAAACATTTAGCTAATAATAACATAAAGGTTAATGTAGCTGAACCTGTTGTGGTTTTGCTCTGACACTTTTATCATGTTTGCAGGTCTCTCTGATGGTGTCTCCATCTGTCTGGTGAAGACAGTCGTGTTCTCTGTTGGTCTGATCATCATGGTGTCTGTCGTCATCAGTGTCCACCTCATGGAGAAGATCAGGAAACAAGAATAAACAGTTCTCCACTGATCAAATGTTCATAGAGCTCAATCTCTTCTGTTGTTTTTCTTATACCACTACTTTTTGTTTGTTTCTTTATAAAATGAGCTGTAGATCATGAGGAGTACAACCCTCCATTCATTCATTTGTAAACCATGATCAAAAGGAAACAGGGTCAACTACTGGAAGAGTCATGACACTGCAAACATGGTTTTATAACATCCAAAAGCTTTTTTTCTACTTGCCAGTAATACTTGTAGTAGGTATCTATCTAGTTTATTTATTTCAAGACATATGTTTCCTAAATATATATCACTGAAACTGAGATCAGGCAGCAAGTTAATTATTGATTCAATTGCTGCTATAACGTCTTCCCAATAAGATGATATTATGGGACATCCCCAAAATATGTGAATGTGACCAGTTGACATGTCACCACACCCTCTCCAACATCGTCCTTGAGCTGGGTTATTGGTCTGTAAACTTTTGATTCTGGGAGTTATAAAAAATCTTCTAATGTTTTTCCAGGTGAATTCCCTCCACAGATCAGAGCGAGAGGTAGTGGACAACGTCCAACAAATATTTAACCAATCATCCTCAGTTAACTGTATATTAGTGTCTTTTTCCCATCTTGATTTAATAAACATTGTGGAGAGACCTCTGTCCTTCTGTAAAGCTGAATCAATCCTGGAGGTTAGTTTTGACACTTTCTTTTTTTTATTGTTTTTCTTTAGCATTGCATAAACATTATACAACAACAATACAAATAAATAAAAATAAAATAAAATAAAAATAGAATGTGAAAAACATGTTGGATCACCATGCTTCTACAGTTTGATCATTTTCAATATCAATATGGTCCTTGTCCTGCACTGTAAGCCCGGATAAGTTGAGTTTACTTAAAAAATTTGAGGAAACCGGTTGCCTTAAAAAATTTAAGTAATGGAAAATAAAAACTTAAGTACATCTAACTTAAAAGCTTAAATGTATTTGAATTTCTAATTTTAGTTCAGTAGACTAAAAAATAGTCAAGGTCAATTGTTTTGCACAATTGTTACAACTAATATCTTTAAGTTCATTGCAATTAAGTCCAAGTTGACTTGACTCAAACTCATGTGTACTGTTCATTTATTACCCCAGTTAGTGCAGTTAATATCCTCAAGGCTTTAAATATTTAGAAAAAGAAAACAACACAGTGGCATCACTTTAGCATTTTATTTTTCATGTACTTGGGATAGTCCAGGTGCAGGGCGTAAATCAGCCCAAAAATTACACAGAAGGCCTGAGGAAGGGTCCTACTGGAGTTTGAATGTATGAGTCCTGGTCAGTGGCATCCTAAAGGAGGAAAGAAACAGATCAACAAAGAGGAGAAAATCAAGACGGTTAAAAAGCATCGTGTTGTACACAAAAACTGCCTTCAGTTAATGGTTCAAAATGAAAATGGTCATCAACAACATGTTCTACAAATTGATTTACTTACACAGCATGTTTTGAAGAAGGCAGAAGGATCATCTCCCAAGATGACTGGCAGCCCTCGAAGGCAAAGACACCGAACGTCTGTTGGCTCAGTTGTCTGGGAGATAATGGACATTGAATACAAGACACAGTAGAATAAACAGTTATTAAGGATAGTCAAATGTATTTAAAACACAATTTAACAAGTAAGACATGTAAGTAACACGTTACTTTTTCTGTAACGTTTTAACTTTGAAACTGTATTTCTAATGTTCCCTAATAAGCCAACATTAGCCTAAATGTTATTTTGTCAGATATATGGACTTACCAGTTTCAGTAGCGCTGCGAAGAAAAACTGCTGGATGGCGTTTCCTCTCTCCGTGCACGCGCGATAGCCCCGCTTCTCAGAACCGCGTTGTATCTGTCCAGATCCCGGTGTGGTGTCCAGACGGTCAAAGTCGTTACAGCGATGTTTTATTGTTCACATAAAGCTAGAGTAAGAAAACTGGCTTTATCATAAGAAGCAGGCTAAGCTGAGCGATGAAAATTGAACATTAAAACAGTTTCCACTGCGACCAAACAACAACTTCCCTCCAAGGAGAAGTCGGCTAACGGACAGCAAGCTAGCGCCTTCAAATGTCCGTCGAGCCTGTTCACATTAAATGTCTTCGAACCACAAAGATAAAACAAAAAGTCTAGTTCCTTACCACTAGTTCCTTCAATTCACGCAACAGTAATAACGGATGCAGCTCGGTTGGACTCAGCACGGCGCTTCGGTTTGGACTAACGTTATGCTCTGAGCGCCGTCACGGTCACGGCCGTTTATGTTCCCAGAATGCATCGCGCCACAACAAATCATCACGAATCAAAAGCAGTACTTCACATTTATTTCCATTTTACAGATTAGCGTCGTTAAACGTACAATATATATATATATATATATATATTTGTTTGTTTGTTTGATGTTGTCATCTTTCTTTCTGTCTCTCTGTCTTTCTTTCATTCTTTCTTTCCATTTTTATTATCTATGTGGTTGTACGCATAGTACGTGTATGAACGAGTATGTGTAGGCCTATAGAAAATGAAAAAAACAACAACTTACCTATAGTTTTAAAAGCAGGTGGTCCAGTACTCTCCAACTGCAAGGGTCTCTCATAACTCAGTGGATTTGAAAAAGGGGTGTGGTCTGACAAAAACTTTGAAGTTTAAATTGATTCAACTTAAAATTATTCATACACTCGCCAGTAACATTTAATTAGTTGAATTTACTCAGGACTGTCTAGTAGTGGCATATAACTTTATTTTCTAAGTGTATTGCACTTAAATCTTTAAGTAGAAATAAAATCCGGGCTAACAGTGTGTCGCTTTTATGTATTCAGTCCATTTCTCCCACTTCCGGCAGTATTGGTCTTCTTGAGACCTTATTTTATGAGTCAGTTGTTCCATAATATGTATTTCGTCCATAACCTTCAACCAATCTTCCTGTGACGGTGGGTCTGTCTTGTACCATTTTCTTGTGATTGCCTTTTTACAGGCTACTAACATAATTTTCAATATGTATCTATCATCTTTCAACACAACATTTTCCGTAATGACACCAAGATATAATAATGTACAAGACTTGGATACATCATAACCCAAAATTCTGCCTATAACCAAATGCACATCTTCCCAGAATTTTGTGATTTTAGGACAGTGCCAGAACACATGTGAATGGTTCACATTTACATCTCCACAGCTTCTCCAACATGGCTGTGGTAATTTAGTATGTTTGTTCCTAATTTTGGGTGTTATAAAAAATCGAATTAAATTTTTCCAGCAATGTAATCTCCAAACACGTGATGATGTTGTTGACT